>CBMN011747291.1:0-11232 GCA_000582825.1 Hordeum pubiflorum | reverse complement strand
AAAATGGGCGCCGGCCTAGGGTTTGTGCTCGAGCGGGCGGCGGGTGGGGGAGGGGGATAAAAAAGGGGAGACTGTGCCACCGACGGGCGGGCCAGGAGAAGGAGTACACGGACGAGACATGTGTCCACGTCGATGCAAACGTTGTCAAAATTTGGCCCCAAATGAGTCGTGTCCGTTTAGGTTGGCGTGTTGGGCCATTTTTTGTGTCCGCGCCGACCCAAACGGACACGGACGGACGATTTGGATCGGTCCGTTGGAGTTGCTCTAACCACTCGGACACAAATATCTCACGAGACAAAGATGGTTATGAGAACTAGTCATCAACCCATGCTTCTGCGCAAGGCTAGTTTTTTTGTGAGTTCATCATAGTTTACATAGAAAGTTTCTATAAGTATTATTTTCTTTAAATCTTACAGAAATTATATGCAGCGAATAGTTATAAACATATTTTATTGTTTGTTTCATACACTATAAAATATTATATTCCCTACATTACCAATGATTGAATACATATGAAGATTATTAAAATTATTTTAAATATACCTTCTTTGATTTCATTCTTCATGGACTATTATTTCCATAGTTATGCATGCTTCCCTATGCAAACATATGAATAAAATGTTTCATCAAAAACATGCGTGACCGACAACTATTCTCTGACAGTTTTTTCAAATGCTCATCAATTCAACATGCCGGTGGGCTGAACGCCTCGTTATGGGACGCAACTCAGTTAAAGTTCCTTTTTTTGCAAAGAAGGTCGGTTATAGGTTATCCTTGTACTTTTAATTGTATGAAATACGGTTAAACTTCTTAAAGTTTATTTTAAAATTTGTTGAAGCCTTCTTTCCTCTTTGAACATTTTCCTATATTTCTGTTATTCTCAACAAATCTTTCTTTTGCTTTGACTACAACACTTTATAGGCCACCATTATATTATCTTTGAATTATAACATTAAGATTTAGAAATTTGCTTGAATATTTTTAAGTCAGCCTATAATTTTCTAGAACGCACCCTTCCACTGTCTGAAAATCTTCCAATATTAATGGATGCCCGCATATAAGAATTTTAAACTTAGTTTGTACACTTTAAAAAATTGGTCTTTTTGATATCCAAACTGAACCATAGAAAAAGCAATGACAATGCATTTTATTAGGTGATAAGTGCTAGTCCGTATCATAGTCCATGATATATATCTTTAACCGGTTGACATTTATGCCGTTACTTTACATTTATCTAGACTTACTTCTCCCATTTTGGCTACCATTAATTTGCATTTTTTTAGTTTTGTAATAAGCATTCTAGCATTGCTATATGTTTACTCCTTAAATATCTTCCATATGAAACTGATTTCTGGTCAACTTGTACGGTTTAGCAGATTTTATTTTTTTAATATAATCCAGAATTTATTTATTAACTATATTTTTTACATAGACTTATATTGTTTGACATTAATTTATTTATATTTTTATAAAATAATATGTGCATTGTCACTTACAAATTCAAGAGTACTCCATGGAGTATATATTTAATTAAGTGTCATTTATGGATGGATTTGCTATAGTAAATGCATTGTGTGCGTGGTGATTTTTTATGAAAAGTTTTAGCCCACGTACATATGCCTATATGTACGCCAAGACACTCGAGCACTGTACGGATATTTTGAGCTAGCTAGGCGTGCAACCTTGATTCGTGTTTTTTTAGTTGTCGTGATACGTGTATTGCTAGCTGCGTCTAGGCCGCATGGTTAACTTCATGGAAGAAAATCTTTAGTTAATTCATGGAAGAAAATCTTTAGTTTCTTAGGTGACTTGTATTCACACAATTTCTTCCTAACATACGCATGGACTTTTGGGCCGATTGGACCCACCTTGTAACATACGTAGTTCAAACCATATGTCGTTTAATCTTAGGTGTATAACTAAGATCTAATGATTATTTGTAGGCAGATGTTACGGATTAATCGTGGAGGCTCATAGGATGCCTCCAATTAGTAAACATAAGATAAGATTGTTGTACTCCAACTCATCAAATGCATGTGTTATGCATTGTGTTTTTTTACCTACATCGTACTTGGGGTTTCTCAACAATCTGCGTTACCCTTTCTCCACTGGTAGGATACGTGAAACATGCCGTACGTAACCAGGAACTGGATTCCTCAGTTTCCCCTTCTTTGCTCTTAATCTGCTTTCGTGTCCCTTTTGGCCAAAAAGCAAATCCCACCCAAAAGCTGCACAGTATCCATCCATCCACACACAAACGAAACGAAACCACCCCACCCCAACTCACTCACGACTCACTACTACGGCGTAAGCAATAACCACTTAACTGACCCTGTGACACATGAGCTCAGCCGGTTCGTTCCAGTCCTACTCCTACCCCCCGCGGCGCACCACCGACACTCCCCTCGCCCGACCCCATCCGATCTCACCCCGCCCGACAAATCATGGCCTCGCTTTGCACTGTTAAATCCGTTCCCTTTACTTATCACCACGCCGATGTACTACCCTGTTGTACACTCATTTTACACTCCTTGAAAACGGAATCCATGGCGCACAAAACCCTACATGTGCAGCTGCGCCTCGCACCCCTTTTATAAAACCCCGCACACACTCGCACACACACTCCATCCCCCAAAGCTCCCCCCAGTCCCAGCTCGCTCCGCACTGGCCGCCCCGCAGCTCCTGGCACGCTAGCTAGGCCAGCAAGGTCGCGCGCGCGCCATTAATCTGCTTCGCGCTTGGCATTGCCTAGTCCCGGCCGCCGGCGAGGGGATCTAGCTTGGCCAAGGGCAAGGCGGGTGAGAGCGAGCGATGGACGCCGCGGTGGGGCTGCCGGATGCGTGGTCGCAGGTGCGGGCGCCGGTGATCGTGCCGCTGCTGAAGCTGGCCGTGGCGGTGTGCCTGCTCATGTCGGTGCTGCTCTTCCTGGAGCGGCTCTACATGGCGGTGGTCATCGTCGGGGTGAAGCTCCTCGGCCGGCGGCCCGAGCGGCGGTACAAATGCGACCCCATCTCCGAGGACGACGACCCGGAGCTCGGCAGCGCCGCCTTCCCCGTCGTGCTCGTCCAGATCCCCATGTTCAACGAGCGGGAGGTACGTACTACATTTTCCACACACACACGCCATTGCTTGCTGCCAAGCTCGCTCAAGCTCAAGCTCCAGTGTCCAGTCCCCTCCTTGTTCCTCTCACTCACTCATTGGTTCTCGCAGCATTTAACATTCTTTTTTTACTTTGCGCGTGATGATACGTGCAGGTGTATCAGCTGTCGATCGGCGCGGTGTGCGGGCTGTCGTGGCCGTCGGATCGGCTGGTGGTGCAGGTGCTGGACGACTCCACGGACCCCCTCATCAAGGTGAGGCGAGATATTCTTATCTCCGGCAGCTCTCGGGTCGAACAGTACAACCAGTGGTGCCAGCAGTAGTACCGGCTTGGTAATTATGGAGCCTCATGTTCACCTGTCGGTGACTACGCCCCCATCCCCCACCCCAAATCCATCCATCCATAGTGTAACATAGTCCGTCCACCCGAGCCTCGAAGCTCCCGGGATTCCCTCTCACTCCGCAGTCCCCTTTTCATTTTTGCCCAAGGGGAAAAGCCGTGACACCCGGGGCGCTTCCCTCTCTGCAGTGCCAGCCTCCGACCGGCCTTGTCTTTTAGACACATCGCCTGAGGAGAGGAGTACTGTCTCGCGGTCGCCGTCACGCCACAGGGCTTCTCCCTGTTCATGATTATAATTAGCTGCATGCCCCAGCTCTGAGCGAGATTTATTTGGCCATCGACTATTACAGTAGCTGACAATAATTATCGGTTTCACGGAGTAGCATATCTAACCATGTGCGGCACGCCACACGTTGTGCAGCAAACAATTCTGAAGAGTTTTTCTTCTTTTACACTTGTGTCCAGTCAATTTTTTTTTGAGAGGAGTAGTTGACACGCTTGCTTGCGCCTGTCGGTGGCCAAGTGATGTTGTGTGCGCGTACGCCTGTCTCCGTGATCGGAAAACATGGGGGCAAGGATCAAAACCGTTTCCCATATTTATCTAGCCTCCAAAACGCCATGCCGGCCCCGGCAATCGAGGAGCAAGAGCCGAAAAAATCTGGGCATCTTTCTTTCGCGCGCGAAGGAACGAGTCCCGATGATTTTGGCGGGGCGGGCTATGGCAGTGGCAAAGAGGGCGCGCGCGGTCCTGCGTCGTTAATTGGAGATGAGATTGGGTGCGCATTAAATGCCCCCCAACGGTTTGACCGACGGGCCACAAGCGGCGATTACCGGCGCCTGTCAGAGTAGAGTAGCATTTTCTTTCTTTTTTTACGGCCTTGTGTAAGTAGTATACTAATAAAACAATAAACGGGAGCAAGGCAAGGCAAACCCCTCCGCGCGGGGCCTGGTTATTCCCCGTCGCCGCCGCTGGGCGGCACGTGCGGGTCACGTGACGAGGCACGCCGTTAAATGCGTGATCAAGGCGCCACTGGCCACCGTATGGACTTTGATGGAGCGGTACGTGATCCTCGCCATCGGCGGACAGGATTCCAGTAATTAAGCATGGGCATGCCATGCGAAGGGCACGTACTACGTAGGCCGTGTCTTTCCTGGTACGACGGGGCTCCGTCGTCGGTTCTCATTAGTCATTAGTTTAGGCGCCGCGGTCAGCCCTTGCTTACTTGGCCCGGCCTAGCACGTTGATTGTAACTCACGCTTGGTTCTACTACGCCACTAGCCCTTCCCTGCTTGGTCCTGGTTTACCAGGGGCCCATGATGCGTAAACCATGTGTTTAGTACTACCAGCACAGTGTAATGATGGCATCTAGAGATGGCATTACTACTCACATGGTTTGTTCCAAGCTTAGGAAAATGCCAAGAGTATTACGTATCTTAATGGTAGTGTTGATTATGGTACTTGTCCCTCCAAAAGGAGGAGGATATCATGATTGGAGCACAATACGTACCTCCATGAGAGCTGTGGACATTTTATTACGTCCCAATAATTGCCTACTCTTCTTGAATAATAATAATAATTGCCTACTCTTCGTGAATGTGAAACGTGCTTGTCAATCAACGATGGTTAATCATCATGTGTGTGTTGCACCCGTGTAGGAAATGGTTCGGATGGAGTGCGAGCGGTGGGCGCACAAGGGGATCAACATCACGTACCAGATCCGGGAGGACCGCAAGGGGTACAAGGCCGGCGCGCTCAAGGCGGGGATGAAGCACGGGTACGTGCGCGAGTGCGAGTACATGGTCATCTTCGACGCCGACTTCCAGCCGGACCCCGACTTCCTCCACCGCACCATCCCCTACCTCCACCACAACCCGGAGATCGCCCTCGTCCAGGCGCGATGGAGGTTTGGTAAGTTCCCGCGTATATCTCCTACTAAGTACAGTAGTAAACTGGTATGAAAATTCAGATTGTAGGGGAGGGAAGGTGAGATATTCTTATAACTGACCAAAAGTCACTTCAAAATCAATATGCCGTAGTAGGAGAAGCAAAAATAGAAAATTTTGGCATCTTGTAGTTTAAATAAAGTAATCAAAAGAAAGAAAGAAAGAAAGAAAAAGACAGAAGCCACCGTGCTTCAAAGGTTTCACCGCGATTCAGTCTAGGAATCAGGATCGCTCGCCAGTTTCCGTGTTTGGAGGCAAGCTTGGGATGCGTCCAAGCCCAACTAACTCTTCTTCCAACCGTGTTGTCTCGCCCAAAGGCCACTGGGAAGTAGCTGGACACCTGAAGGAAGATTCAAGTTTCCATTCCTTTTAACGCTAAATAAAATAAATAGTGCCTGGAGAGTGTTTTGCCTCATGGGGGATCAGCTAGCGTGATAGTGCTGCTAGTACGCTCTGCTAGATCTGGCTGGTGGTTTGCGTACCGTGGCGCACTGACGCAATGGTACGGTTGGGAGGGATGGCAAGTTAAGTCCTTTGGAAGGGACGACACGTCCTCGTGCCCGCCACTGTTGCGTGCGGCGCGCCTTCCCTTCCCTTCCCTTGGGCCGGCCGGCTGTCGGTCGGCCGGAGTTTACTCCGGCCCGGCTCCTCGCCGATCCGATCGCGCCGCGCGCACGATCTAAACGTTCAGCCGTCGTCGTCGTCGGTGGCGCCGGCGCCGATGGCGTCGGTGATCCGAATAGTGTGCTGCGTGGCGTCCGCTTATCAGGCTATCCGCGCTTTCCCCGGTTAGCAGCGTGGGCCACGGGACAGATCTTCGCGTCCACGTGGTGCGGTCCGCCTCTACATGACCCGCGGGCCCGCCGTCGGTGACCCGCAGGCACGGGCGTGGGCCCCGTCGGCCATGGCTTCTCGCCACCACTCCATGCGGTTGCAGTGCAGGCAGGGCGTGTCGTGTCCTGGCGCCCGAGATTTGTCCTCGCAGACAACAATAGAAATTGCCACGGAAACATATACTCCTACTAGCTCATAACTCGTGAGTAAGTGCGGCATCTGAGATTCTCGGTGTTCACATCATCATTGCATTTGCATGGTGCTTGCCACCAGCTCGCGTCCTAGATTCACCTTCGGCTTTGGAGCCGTGGGGCGCGCGGCCAGATTAGCGCTCCAATCCAATCCAGTCCAGTCCAGCCCGGCGCCGGCTTGAATGGTGCCGTGATCCCGTGATGTGTCTGCAAAGACTGCAGGGTCCGCCCTATAAAGCTCCAAGATTTACGAGTGCTCCCTATGGCTAACCTCCAAGATTTACTTTTTATTCGACCGTGTCAGTGCGCCCACATCCTCTGCCCGGTCCAACTGCACCGTACGGTTCAAGTTACCGAACAAAACAGACCTGTTATTATTCCCCCACAAAACGGAACGAAGCATGCTCAATGTGTTCGATGCTGGTAACGTAAAAAAGTCAAGGGTAACAGTGAAAAAGTTGGTCTGGTAGTAACTTTTTAGCTGTACATTTTTTTCCTGGCAACAATCATACTGAGTGTGCTGTTGCTGGTGGTGATCAGTGAACGCAGATGAATGCTTGATGACGAGGATGCAGGAGATGTCCTTGGATTACCACTTCAAAGTGGAGCAGGAAGTGAGCTCCTCCGTCTGCGCCTTCTTCGGCTTCAACGGTGAGATTCAGTCTGGTCTTCCTATGATTTTGTTCGACATTGGTAAGGTAATTTATCCATGGCATCTGTCTAACATATCTCAATGATTTCTTCTACCAGGGACCGCCGGTGTGTGGCGCATTTCTGCAGTGAATGAAGCAGGGGGCTGGAAGGACCGGACCACCGTGGAGGACATGGATCTGGCTATCCGGGCCAGCCTCAAGGGATGGAAGTTTGTCTACCTCGGCGATGTTCAGGTACATTGATCAATCATGCACATCATCAGATTCAGATAACATACAGCGCACGTCCTTTGGCTTTTTCTCTTTCATTACTATACGTTCCTAAATTATCAAAATAAAATAAAAATCTGAGACAACAGTAAACGGAATTTGACAGTGAAAACTTGGAGTTAACGAAAATTCTGCAATGTTTCTCAGGTTAAGAGTGAACTCCCCAGCACTTTCAAAGCCTTCCGGTTTCAGCAGCACAGATGGTCTTGTGGTCCGGCAAACCTGTTCAGGAAGATGCTGTTGGAGATTGTGACAAATAAGGTCTGCCCCAGCACCATCAAGTCCAATTCTTTTTTAAGGCAAACAGCTTAACTGTGTTGCTAACTCGGGTGCTATTGATCTGTGCAGAAAGTGACAATCTGGAAGAAGTTTCATGTCATCTACAACTTCTTCTTGGTGCGCAAGATCGTCGCGCACATTGTGACATTCACCTTCTACTGCATCATCATCCCGACAACCATCTTTGTCCCTGAGGTTCATATTCCAAAGTGGGGTTGCGTCTACATTCCCACAATCATCACCCTTCTCAACTCTGTTGGAACTCCCAGGTAATTACATTATGACCAGTCAAGAGCTCTCGTTCACATATAAATATGGCGAGTAGTAATCGTTCAGTTATCAGTGGTATTTGATCAAACTGTGTGTTTGCCTGACGAAAATGCCCCAATTTTGGCAGGTCTTTTCACTTGCTCTTCTTCTGGATCCTCTTTGAAAACGTCATGTCGCTGCATAGAACCAAGGCCACATTGATTGGGTTGTTAGAGGCAGGCAGGGCGAACGAATGGGTCGTCACGGAGAAGCTCGGCAGCGCCATGAAGATGAAATCTGCTAACAAGGCATCAGCCAGGAAGTCATTCATGAGGATGTGGGAGAGGTACTGAACAAATAAGACAACTGCACATATTTTGCCACCTTTTTTTTCCTCGGCTTTCAGTAACTAATTTTCAGAGATGAAAATTTCAGGTTAAACGTTCCAGAGCTTGGCGTGGGAGCCTTCCTCTTCTCATGTGGATGGTACGATGTCGCGTTCGGGAAGGACAATTTCTTCATATACCTTTTCTTCCAATCGATGGCTTTCTTCGTTGTCGGGGTTGGCTACGTCGGCACAATTGTCCCTCAGTCATAACTGAAGAATGTCGGGGTCATCCGCCTGCAGTTCACAGTTCCCTGAGAAATCAGCAAAAGATTAGTTGGCCGTGCATAGCCAGTTTAAAAGTAAAGATCACGCAGTCTTCTCTTGGTTTCTCTCCGTTTTCCTTCCTCTTTGGAGACTGATAGTATTGCAGCATTCCCTTGAATGTGCTATTGTAAAAGAAAGCGAAGTGCAGTGTAAGGTCACTGCATGTGTATTTGTGGTGTTGTTTTTTGCTTGTAGCAAGTACGTGCCGTGATTAAGCGGGGCAGGGTGTCTGCTTCCAAGTCGAATGTAATACTAATAGTATAAGAAAGGAAAAAGGTTCAGGCATGTGTGTGCAAGATAGAATTGTTCAGATTTTCCCTTTGCTGCCTTCAAACATTTTCGTGTGTAGTGTGCTAGATGAACAAGTACACTCCTTCTACTACATTTGTTCCCCTGGATAGGTATCAGCCAACACCTCATCCATCTCTTGAAGCAGAAGAGAATGCTCGCCACTGATATAACCACAAGATCGTGTAGGGCCACTGCTCCAGGAAAATATCAATCAAACCTACAAGCAAACTGGCACCAGACAAGCTTTAAACATCTATCCTAAGTTGGGTAGATATTTTTTTTTTCAAAATGACAGTTATCCTGCATTCATTAGGAAGAAAAGAGTTGCTTAGTTAATTAGGAAAAAACGAGCGAAAACCAGATTGTCCAGTTAATTATGGAGAATCGGATGAAAACCATCACAACCGCTGAGCAGCACACATAAAAAAAAATCCATGCACACCACTCCAAAGAGGGCCTTGTCGGGACAACACACCGGCATCATCGTCATCACTCCTCCCCTAGAGGCGTCATCGCCATCCGTACACTGAGCAAACGACTCCGACTTCGCCGCAGGCTATCGTCGACTCAACCCAAACCGTAGCGGACGCGTGAAGCTGCACGAAGATCCGCGCCAATGCTCATCCACCTGCGTCCCGACATCGCAACTCCAACTCTGACGGAGAACTCTGAAGAACAAAACCAAGCACGGTTGGCGCCACGGAAGATCGCCGAACGGGTCACCTGCAGCTGGTCATCGTATACCACAGGGTCCCGCCGTCGCAGCTTCGACTCCACATCAACAAACAAATCGAGGCAATATCTTGGACACGCCGAAGAAGAGCCAACTACCGCGACATTGCCGCGTCACTGACATCGCTCCCACCGTCATCGTTGCCACGAAAGCCTGATCGCCACAACCGCCGTCATCCACGAGTCCCGCCCACCGATGCCAAGCTCCCAATACGAAGCCCCCAAGAGGGAATATGACACCAAGGCGCCATAGTCTGATCACAGATCAAGGGTTTCCCCCGGAGAGGCCGAGTTGGCCGGATCCGTGCAGGAGGGGAGCGGCCCTGCACAACCAGATCGGGCCTGCAGCACCGCAGCTCGCGCCCCGCGCCGTGCCCTGCACTCCGCGCCATGCAGCTACGCCCATGCCGCAGCTGGTCTTCGCGAGGCCACCATCGCGCCGCCCTACCCTTGCACGACCAGATCCGCGCCAGCCATCGCCGGATCTTCGCTCGCTCGTCCGCCGGAGCTCGCCGAGCTCGCACGCTAGATCTACCCGTGCGCCACCGTGAGACAGGCCCCGCCGCCACCCTCCTTGGAGCTTGACCGGGCTTCGCCGGCGGGCTCCGCAGGCGACGACGAGGTGCTGGGGCATAGGAGGGCGGGAAGTTGCCGGCGCCGGTGGGGTTCCCCCCGTGCCGCCCGAGAGAGGCGATGCAGGGTTTGGGTAGATATTCATCCTCGTGATATGCAACAAAAAATATCACTTAGAAACATCTCTCGAACAGTTTTATTCCCCCAGTTGGTTTCAGTTTGCCTCCCTTTTCTGCAAAATCGACTAATGGCCAGTTCTTTTGTAGCTTATTTTNNGCTTCTAGAATAAGCTGCCCCCCACCCAGCTTATAGGCTTCTAAATAAAAATTTAGTTTGGGCTTCTAGAATAAGCTGAGTAGGGGGCAGCTTATTTTCACAGCTTCAAATAAGCTACAAAAGAACTGGCCCTAAAAATGAATCTAATAACCAATCAGCTGATTTGTTTCTTATACTAATAGTATAATAATACCTGAATGTGTGTTTGTGGTGTTTCCTCTTGTAACAGTGCAAGCGTTACAACTTACAACGGGGACTATCCGATCACACACCCCTCCTTCTCCTTGTTGATTCCGATGGTGCGACTCACATCGGCAACGCAAATATTTTTTCCTTTGAACTATCATGGTCCGAAAGGGAGAGCTTCCTGGATTTTGTAGCCAGGGAGTGGGCTAAAGAATACATAGGAGATTCAAACATGAAAATATGGCAATATAAGAATGGGCACCTAACAGTTCTTGTGTATGAGAGTGGCATTTATCAAATGAGAAAAGAAAGGCTTTTTAATCTCATTAACAACCTAGATTTAAAGGCCAAGGTTAGTATTCTTGATGTGTCTGACAGTGTAGCCAAAAGAGAGGCCGGGAGAAGTTAGCGAAGCTTCTTAGAGAAGAAGAAATACAATGGGCACTCAACGCTAAGGTTCGAAAGGTGGTTCAAGGAGTTTTTTTTTTGGAACGAAGACGCCAAAGGCGTCCGACTTTAAATTAATAAAGCCACTAGGCAGCATTCGCAAAGTCAAACAAAAGTTCACGGCTCAAGGAACATAAACAGTACGGAACCAGCCAAACACACAACATGGCCCCAGCAACATCAGCACGCATGCTGGAAACATAATCAAAGACTAAC
>CBMN011747283.1:0-10099 GCA_000582825.1 Hordeum pubiflorum | reverse complement strand
AACCACCAAGGGAGCACATTGTGCTTTCAGAGGTCACACTAATCATTCTAAGATCTTCATTCCCTTTACTAGATGTGGCAATTTTATTCTTAGGAACATACATAACCTTGGAATGTTAGGAGGAGTCTTTTCAATAGTTTTAGCGAAAGAAAAAGCGGAACCCAAATTATTAATGGTTCTTCCAACTTATCAATTCTAGATGGACTTGAAGGGGTGAGAGGGGGAGGGGGGTGAGAGTAACCCTTATGCAGAGAGAGGCAAAAATGTCGAGCAAACACCTCGAAAACGGTCAAACAACTTTGACTAGACAGAAACGACACCGAAGAGCATTTATGTAAGTGAACATAATGACAGAGGGGATAATTTAAGCAGGCTTTGAAATTAGAGGTAAATATGAGTAGTGTGTTCGAGTTAGGAAAGCGTTTAGATCCGATCGACCAGCCGGAACTTCGACCGGCCCCGTGCCTCGTCACACACAACACGCACACACAGAGAGCTATGTCTCTCCACGTGATCCCCGTGCAACAACATCCAACCTTATCCACACCCTCGCCGATTCCTTCCCATCTTCCCCCTCTCATTCCACCTCCACGCGCTCCCGGCTGCCCCGCGATCCCTCCCTTCTATCGTTGGTTTCCCGCTGCTCAGGACGCCGACGGTGAGCATGCCGACGACTACACCCGATACGAGCAGTGGAATCCGGGGGGAGGGAGGAGGGGGCGAGCTACAACCACAAGCCGATGAGCTACAACCTACTCATGGGATGCTGCAACCATTGCGGGGCGAGTTGCAATCGACAACCGAGTTGTTACTACCTCGATCGTCAGGCGCGACGACGGAGCACATAGATGGTACAACCGTTGACGAGGGAGCTGCAACCATGTACTTGTTTTGCTGGACCCGGTGACCATGGCGAGCTGCGGGGTCACCACATCAAGTTGTACTGGAGGGGGCGGGGGTGTACTGCAACCACGAACCAGACCAGGTTTGCTTGAACCGACGAGGCGTTTTGCTGGAACCAACACCCAAAAACGCTTCCATCGGAGTTCATTCTTGCTGGAACATCATTTTTTTGTACAACCATGTCCTTTTTTTTTTGCTGGGACCAACACCCCAAAATACTCTCACCGAAGTTCGTTCTTTTGCTGGACCAACGTATTTTGCTACAACCGTAGTTTTTTTCCTGCTAGAACCACCTTTTCAAACGATTCAATCAGGACGCCGGCGAAGTGCTGCTTTCGGCAACCTTTTTTGTTGCATGCGTCAACGGCGAGCATCGGCCACGAATGTTGACAACGAGCACGACAGCAACTGTCGACGACGAAGGCAAACAGGGAAGGACAGACGCGCACTGCGCAACGCGACGGCGTGGGCGGCCGCCATGAACGTGCGGTGTGTTTTTCTCAGATCCGATACACGGGCGAGGGTAGGAAGCGATGGGGAAGGGAGCATCCGACGGCTATGCGTGGGTGCATCTGACGGCTAGCGAGCCGACCGGCGCCTAGCACCGGCCTTCGAGTTAAGAGCTGAAACATATTTGGCCCTCAAAAAAATTGATCATAAAAGCGAGTGTGATATGTGAATCCGGAGGCGCAGACCCGTTCCCCGCGGCCAACCCCGACCGCAGAGTTTACCGGCCGGCCACCGCCACGCAATCACCACCCGAGCGCCGAGGCAACTCCTCGGACATCCAAAGATAAATATTTTTTCGGGCTATTCCACCCGCGTCCTCCTCTGCCTCTCCGCACCTCTCGCCGCTCCGCGCCTCCTCCTCCTCCCTCCTCCCCCTCACTCGCGGTCGCCTCTCCCGATAGATCTGGTGCCAGGGTTCGCGGCGCCGGCGGACGGGGGAGCGGAGACGCGCGGGGGGAGGGGTCGACGCCTGCCTGCTGGCCGTAGGGGAGGATGGGAAACCCGCGTGGCGGCCTCGACGAGCAGATCGAGCAGCTCCTGCAGTGCAAGCCCCTCGTCGAGCCCGAGGTGCCGCTCGTGTCCCCCCCTCCTCCTCCCGGCTGTTTCGAGTCCTGGGCGCTTGATTTCGCCTGTTTCTGGGGCGGGTCCGGGTGGTTTCTGCCGGATCGGCGGCCGGCAGGCCAGATGGATCGGTTGCCCGCCTCTGTTAATTGCAAAAGAATGAACCTTTGGTGCTGTACGAGGTTGCTAGCGATTGAATGTTTGACCTGGCGCCTTCATTCCGTGCGTGAATTGTTTGGTTTTCTACCGATTTCATTTTGAATGTACTAGAGAATTCTGAATGATTGTTGGCGTAATAGTGTAATAATCTTGTGCAGTGTTTGTAGGAATTCTTGTAAGGTAGCGTAAGAGGCATGCATAAGGGAGAGGTTCTTATGTATGTTGATATAGTTGGTCTTGACCTGCATTTTGGGCCCTGACCAATTGGACCAAAATGCGTACGTACTAGTTTTATGTTATTCTCGGTGCTTAGAAGAATTAATTTGCTATCAGATTACTTGGTCACGAGTTATCATCACCTTATAAACGCTTCTTTTGCAGTTGAAAGCACTGTGCGAGAAAGCTAAAGAGATTTTGATGGAGGAGAGCAATGTTCAGGTATATCATCATGCTTTCTGCATTTATTGAGTCAGCAAGAAAATCTTCTGAACTTCATCGCTTTCCTTTTTGTTAGCTGTAGTGAGTCTGCGTTTATTTGTTCTTTCATGATTTTTTCTTTCTCCCGTGCTATCCATGGACCTTGTTAATATGTTGATGTAGAAAGAAAATTAGCTGGTAGATATATTGCAATGCATGCCTAGTTTGACAAACAGGAACCGAGCATTGGTGTATAGACTATAGCTTAATGTTTAACACAACCTTGAAGGTTCTGTCTGTAGAATGAGGCTTGAAGTTGTTAAAATTTGACAGTATAATAGGTCTGAAAATTGTGGGGTTGTTATGCCTCCTAGTAGTGTCATTAAGGGGCTGTTTGGTTCGAGCCAACGCTTGCCCTGCCAACCATGGGCTAGACAAATAATTGGCGAACATTTTTGCCACCCACGGATCGCCAAAAAATTGGCAGAGATTTGAACTAGCATGCTGTAGAGGGCTTGGGTTCACCAAAATATTGGTAGCCATCCAAATGAGTACACAGGGGCTGGGTCAACGCCAACTTTTTGGTAGGGCATGCGAGGGCATCAATCCAAACAGCCCCTAAAATGTTCAGGAACTGTGGTGGATGTTGTCAACTTTGTGGCACTAAATGAAGTTCTCTCCAAGGTTCTAGTCAAATGGAAGATGCACTACTGTCAAAAAGTGTTCTTTATTTTGAAGTGTCGTAACTTGTAAGTAATGCAGCTTGGTATTGCTTGAAATTTAGTAGCTTTAGCCATGATACAAATATAAAATTTTATTATTATCACTTTCTTAGTGGAATTGACCTAGGAAGTGAAGATTGAACTATATCAGGTGTTCAATGCATATGAATATCTGAGCTCTCAATTCTACATCACCATGCCACTACTTATCTTTTTTTTTTTTGCTGTTGCGTAATTTCTAGCTGATCTTTGCCATTGCATTAAAATTAAAACTTACTTTCAGCCTGTGAGAAGCCCGGTCACGATATGTGGTGATATTCATGGTCAGTTTCATGATCTTGCGGAACTATTCAGAATTGGTGGGAAGGTATTATCTTTTACACCCCTTTTCTTTCCCTTTTATTTTCGTGATTCCTTCTATATTTTGCTGTACTTCACCCTGACTCAGTGGATTATTAAGTCAGCTTGTTTTTTCTGTTGATCTCATAACCAGTGTCCGGATACAAATTACCTATTCATGGGAGATTATGTGGACCGTGGCTACTATTCTGTTGAAACTGTATCGGTAGGACCACTAACCAATACCTTTTTCTTTAGCAGTTATTTTTTAAAGCTGAAGTGCTAACCTTCTCTTTAAAATTAAACAGCTTCTGGTGGCTTTGAAAGTTCGCTATCCGCATCGAATTACAATTCTTAGAGGAAACCACGAGAGCCGGCAGGTATTTTTTTATAAGAAATATTCAAACTGTGTGTATTCACATTCCGTGATCACTATTGAACACTGAACTGTAAACCATTCTGCAGATCACTCAAGTCTATGGATTTTATGATGAGTGCCTACGGAAGTAAGTAACATCCATCCTATGTTTGTTTTAAGTCCAGTGGTTTTTGTATTGTGTTATATCAGATACCTGTAGTCATTCTATCCAAGATTGTTATACATCATCTTACATAAGGATTGATAGACATGTTTTTACATAACATGCAAAGAATCCATATTTGGCACTTCATTGTTAGAAGTTTTACTGCATGTGTTATACTTCTATAATAAGATCTTATCTAGTACAATACATTTTGCATGGCAAATGACTCAAATGCCTTGTGCTACTTGAGGTGTTTTGAGGCCCTAATGTAACAAGAAGGTATAGATTTAAGATACCCACTTGTAAATTGAAAAGCTCTTATGCAAAACTTTATGATTGGGAAAGGCCATGCCCAAAGATTATTTATGCATTTTCTTAAAATAACATTGTGAAGAATCCAGTTAGGTTATTTATTGTCAAATATCCTACCAAAATGCTATTACTGCTTGTGTTTTGGTGTTATTATTTAAGATCTAGTCTAGTCATATATGCACACGCATTGAAAATGACTGATGCCTTGTGCTTCTGTTGGGACGGTTGAGGCCTAATTTTAACAAAGGCGACAAAAAATATGGATTTTAAGATGACCACCTGCAAGTTGTAATACTGAACAAGAGATCTTATATAACCTCGCCCTATTATTGAATAAAGGTCTTACATGTTCTGATTTTAAGCCTGTCAACCCAGCATTGGTATTCAAGCTTATCTTCTTGAGCACTTGAAGCTTTACATGTTCTACTAAAAAAATAGGTTTTCTGCATTTCTCAAGTTTGGTCAGTACAGTCAAGAATTGCTGATGTCCTTCATGATTATTGTTGTGATATGGCGTTGCTATTGCTGTATAAAGCTTATGGCATCAATGTATCAGCGAGTTGGTTGGTTTATAGTTCATGGACACTCAGTGCAGCTATTGGATCTTACTTACATCCAAACTATTTAACCTGTTTCTTGCAGGTATGGAACTGCTAATGTATGGAAAACCTTCACGGATCTTTTTGACTATCTACCGTTGACAGCATTGGTTGGTATCAGTTCAATTTTATTTCGTCTGCTCTTATATCAAGTTATTTTCATTTTGTCCCCATGTACTTGTTTGTTCTGTTTTAGTTATATCAAGGACTTTGTCTGTTTGGGCGTGCTCTGCATATTTATTTATAGTGCTAAGTTCAGTGATTTATCAAATAAATTTTTTGCGACCTGGTTTTGTGTGAGGCCCACTGAAATATATCTAGATTGTAGTTGCTGTGTATTTTTTTTAAGAATGCATAGTTTCTGGATTTACTTTTATCACAACCATGACAATGGTTTTCACTCCAACTAAAGTTGACATTTGTTATTCTAGTAATATCGTTATTCTCATAGTGTGTATGGTGGAATGAAAACTACTACTACTTATTTCTATTGTTGGGATGCCTGGCCTTTAAAATTTAAGCTTGGTTGCCCTAGCTTAGAAATACCGCAAATGTATCCATCATGCATTGTACAAAGTTCCTAACATCGGGGGGGAACCAAATTAATCTGCGTAGCGAACTAGCGATGTTCTTTCAGCATTTCACCTGTTGAGATTAGTCTATGTTTGTACTGTATGATTGTATCTGTTCATTAGAATGAATTTTTGGTTTGATAGTTGATAACATCATGCAATTTTCAGTTCTGGAGTTAATGATTGGAAAACAGGCTCATTTTGTTGGTCTTGATGTGGTTTTGGATTGATAATAAGCATACAAATGAATGTTAACAGCAGTAGTGTATTTACTGTTTCAGTTTCTTGAATTTTGTTTGCTGTTTTTGCTAAATTCAACATCTTGTATTGCTATTACTAGGTTGAGTCGGAAATATTTTGCCTGCATGGTGGACTATCACCATCCATCGAGACACTTGATAACGTCCGTAGCTTTGACCGTGTCCAAGAAGTCCCTCACGAGGGGCCGATGTGTGACCTTCTATGGTCTGATCCTGATGATCGATGTGGTTGGGGCATTTCACCACGTGGTGCCGGATACACATTTGGCCAGGTTCAGCTTATTACATTGTTTATCCACCGTTTTCTTTCTTTGTTTTATCTCTTTGCTTGAGCTGACATTTGAGCCCCCTTTTCCCCAGGATATTTCAGAACAATTCAACCATACCAATAGCCTTAAGCTAATAGCAAGAGCTCATCAGTTAGTTATGGAGGGATTCAACTGGGCACATGTAATCATCTCATTCTGAGCAACGCTTTCAACTGCAACTCATGTAGCTCCTGGATCCCCTAATGCCTTTCTTGTCTGAAACAGGAGCAAAAGGTTGTGACAATTTTTAGTGCACCTAACTACTGTTACCGGTGCGGTAACATGGCCTCGATCTTGGAGGTGGATGACTGCAGGGAGCATACTTTCATCCAGGTAATTCCATGTTCCATACCATTCTCTAGCTATCGCCTTCTTGACACGTTGGTTTCTCTGACATGGCGTTGCGCTTGTGTGCCTGCAGTTTGAGCCTGCCCCGAGGAGAGGGGAACCTGACGTGACCCGAAGGACGCCCGACTATTTCTTGTAAATGTAGCCTAGGCTATTCGTTTTTTGTTTTTTGTTCTTATTACGGGATAGCTTAGGTTATTCCGGACAGCAAACAAACAAAAAAAAGCGCGTGATAGCTAGATGCGTCGTTGTGTCGTGTGGTCATATTTTTTGTTGTTTGTGTCTCGCTCCTTTTTTGCTTCACTCCTTTTGTTGTAATCTATCTGCTCGTGCTGGGCTCGGTCAGGGGTGTGAAACTGTGAATGCGATGGATGATGCTGGTAAATCAAAGGCCTCGCGCAGTAGTAATTTTGTTGACTCTCAAGTTGGCTGTGTAGTGTAACATGCGATGAACGCATTGGCGATGATTTTATGGGTGCAGCCGGACTCGTGCACTTGTGATAGCTTGTGCAGCACTTGTTGTCAAACATTGTGCGCAAATTAACCAAGTTTGGATCCCATAGTAGGAGGCTAGGATCGGAAGAGGACTAATCTTGTGGAGCCCGCATGGGTTTTATCAGCTCGTACGGATCTGGTTAAGACTTGTGAAATATGTATTTGAAGCCTTGTTACAGATCTGTTGTTGGTTTGTCTTCTATGAATTTGAAGAGTCAGATGCTTCTTCTATTATTTTCCCTTGGACGGGGCAGCTTGTGCATCCGCCCTGCGGTGGCGGGTCGGCTGATGACTAGGGAACTCCATGCTGGGTCCGGCCGGCGACGGCAGCTAGCTGATATGGAACAATGGCGTCGCCATGGCCTTGTCCATTGCCGGCGTCGGTCCTGTGACCGGTGACCGACGCACCCAGCCGTAGCTGGGCCATGGAATGCTGCTGCAGAAGAGTTGGATGCTTGCGCTGCTCCCGCCACGGTCCATCAACCTGACGCGACCCCGTGAATGCCGGCGCCGATGGACAAGCCTTGTTGCGAACCAACGATGTCGACCGTGCCACCATTCCATTCACAGACAAGTTGCTGACAGCGCAAGGTGTATGAGCACAGTTACCACAGAGAATACAAAGCTGATGAGAACGAACGTCCCTATCGCTCGGAGGTCCGTGACCGTATGAAAGAGAGTTTTGACACTGATGGTGTATCAGTGGATTGTTGGAGCGCAAAACTGTCCATCGACCTACTGTAGAGATTTCTTTCATCCAACGGTGATGGGCGGCATGGGCTCAAGTGCTCAACCTGTACAAACAATGTACCAGTAGCTTTGTGAGAAGAAGAAAAGAATCAAAGCCTAGGCCTTTGGGCCACCATGGAGACTCTACTTTTACGCCTGTCCGTTCTACCAGCCACAACGGACTTTGATCAAAACACATGCACCATGGTGGTGCTGGCCATTCCCAGACAGGTGGAACCATGGTTTTCACAAGTGCCATCCACCGAGCTCGAGAAAAGCTAGGGTAGGTGCACCACTCTTCTCTCCGGCCGGCGGCCTCGCCAAGAGATCGTGCCGCCGCCCGCCGCGTCATCGTTGGTAAAGGGCCGGCCAGGAATTTACAGCACTAATTTAATCCGCCGCACATGTGCACTGTGCCCGCGCCCAGCTGCTTCCTGCACACCACATTCAGTAGCATAGCATCAACGTTTGCTGATTGCTGGAGTAATTAATTAGGGATAGTACCACTAGTAGTAGACGGCAGTGTGTGTCACACCCTGGCTAGCTAATCGATAGGCGTGAAAAGCTCAGATACTCAGATTGCAAGCCTGTGTACTGAGTACTGACCACATGATTATACCTTGACATGCGTCGATCGGCATGAATTTGTTGATCAATGGACCGGTGACATCGATAGGATTTGATCTGAGTCAACTCGCATTTGTATATGTCAGGTGAGAACGAGATCCATCGTACAGTATATATAACTCGAAAGGAACTTGCACCTGCTCTGCTGACTGCTGCGCAAAGATTAGCATGACCATGGAGTTTCAACCAACCGACATTTATTTATATAAAGCGTGTATCTGAATTTGAATGGTTCGTGATTGGGTAGGGTCGCTAAGCTAAGCTAAAGCGGTGCGTGATCGTCGGAATACCGGACCCAAATCGACAGACAGTTGAACCACTGCCCTAACTAACCAGGATGCATCCATCCGCCCGTGCAGAACGATGGTAACCTTGTAGCTAATGTTTGTTAGTTTCTGGAGTGATGATTAAGTTATACTGTACTCTAAATAAAACAAGCTATAGCGAGAGCGCGTGCTTGCGTGCCTATCGACATGCACGAGCCGTGATCAAATTATTGCCGGCCGACACGATTTCCGCGGACACGATCATATGAAAGAGAAAGCTTGATGTCTCTCTCGTTGCCTTGTCCATATGCAGATATGCTTATTTTTCCTTGTTTCTTTTTGACAATCTTCGCCCATCGATCGATCCTTTTCAGTTACGTTCACGGCCAGAGATACACTATTACCCAGTCACGGGGAATATACCTGAGGTCGACCGATGTATCGATCGGTCACGGGCGAGCACAGTTAATGGGATGGAATTGAATGGGGATCCCATCTCGATCGAGTAATCAGGTCAGTGGTGTTTGCATTGCATTGCACTGCATGGCAATATGGCATGGAGCACATTCCCAGACGGGTCCATGCCATGGTGGCAGCGCTTGTCTCTTCCTCGGAACGGGAAACACCACCGTACCGCCACCACCAACAGCAAGAATTATCATTGTGCCGTTGATGCATGCATGTGGCAGTCCCACATTTGCAATCTTGTGTAAGTACCACCACGTAAACAAAACCCGACAATTTTCGTGTTAGGTTCCGACGTCTCGTGTATGATAAACACACTGTGTTTTTCGTGATTTTGTGCATTTTTTGAACGGCGGAGCTCTGTCGGTTTTCATGATTTTTTTTGCGATTTTCGAACGGCGGAGCTCTGTCGGTGTCCAACGGGGAGCTTTTGCGTGGGAGGAGGAACTGGATGGAGACATGTGCATGCACGTAAGTACAGTAGGCCGCGAAAAGGAAGCAAATGTCGGAAAAAAATGTGTAAAGGCGCGGAGGGTTTGGTTGGTGGTCCTGTCGATGGACAGTGTCTGTCCGAGATGCCGCCGGCCGGCCAGCGGGCGGGTGCGATGAAACTTCCTCAAGATTTGCCAAATCCACGCTGCTGCTGCTGGGATGGAGAGACAATGGACCTGACCTGATAGCAAGCAGATCCTCCCTGTGCGTAGCGGCAGGCACGGTGTAGACGCAGATGGGTCCCGGCCTCCGATCCGCCACCGACGCGCGACACACGGCCGCACGCACAGACGGCGCGGCGTGCGTTTGGATCGCGACAACGCGCGTCCGTTTTTCGTCCGCCCGCGACCCATTCCAAATTCATTTTTGGGCCGCTTTTGCATCGGCGCAGACACGAAGCGGACACACGCGACGCCCGCCTTCTCTTCCTCTGGCCCGCCAGTCGGTGCCTCCTACGCTAGTTGTATCTTCGTCCTCGCCTCCAAATCACC
>CBMN011747272.1:0-10455 GCA_000582825.1 Hordeum pubiflorum | reverse complement strand
CATTCCATGGCCAATCTTCTCTATGGAATTCTTCCGAAACAAACTAGGTAAAACTATTAGTCCAAAAGACAATGTATGTTGTCATNAATTATCAAAACCTCCAAGGAAGCATATGTGCTTTCACAAAGGCATTTAACATCGGGGACCTGGTTTTACATCATAATTCGGATAAGCCTAAACAACATAAACTATCGGCAAAATGGGACGAAGCTTTTATCACCGACCAAGTGCTCACTGGAGGAGCATATCATATTCGGAACATCCACGAAAATCATCTGGAGCCTCACCCATGGAACATTGCCCGGCTACGCCATTTTCATGGTTAAAAGGAGTTTTACCTTATTTTTATTTTTTCGGAATTCAATGTGTAGTTAGGAAGAACTTTCAAATGAAGATTAGCACCCATGTATAGTCCTAATATCGTTTTATTTTGTTTGATAGTTTTTGCATGACATATAGCGCATTCCATGGCTCATGGCCATATAGTGCGCAATATTTAAATCCGTTGTTTTGACATAATATACCTCAGATCTCTCAAAGGATCCGACAACCTGTACCGGGGGCTCTTTGAGACACCTTGACGCCGAACACCTCGGGACTCCTTGCGAGCCCAATACATCTTTGGCACCTGTACATGTGCCGCCTTCTTAAAACATCGTTATAAAGCCATCATATGCATCAATATGACTTGAGATTTTTTGTCAAGCTAGGGTTGCCTGGCTCCTGTGCTTACCCCTTACGTTTTCGATGAATTCAACTAAGGACGTAAAGGAAGCAACTCTGTGATTGTTACTTCCGGGTCAACCTGGTAAAGTACCTCACATGGATGGAGTCCAAAGCTAGCGATCACAAGAATACAATTGGTCGGCATGACAGGAGTGAAAACTTACTGCCTTCCAACAAAATGTAATAGATTTACTGATTTTTTTATTTTCTAAATGTTAATTTTTAAATCCAAATTTGTAATGAGCGGCTAAAACTAGGAATATTAGCATTTTTTATTGGTCAGCTATGTGAAGTTTTTTACCAGTTGTGCACTTATATGTGGGATCAACTCATCAGGAATCATGTCAATGTATAGTCAACAGATAGATTAGAGCTAGCCGAAACAAATTATTACATCAATAGATGATATTTTGTGCAACAAATCTAAAGTGTAGTTGTTATGTGCAAACTCAACATCAATGGTTGGTGGTGTGTGCAATTTCCTCTCAAGCGAGTGAACAAGCGATTAAGGTTCTTGCCCCTTGTCAGCGTCACCGCTGATTTGTCTTGTCTTCGGAGGTCTTAGGGCCATAGAGTCGTGGTGGATCCCGACTCTTGTTGACGGTAGAGCGCTGTTTTTAGATATATTTTTTGAGTTTTGTTAGTTGAGTACTTAGGAAGATGTTGATTTTGATTTTGTCGGAGTGCGTGCGAATGTGTGTCTTCAATGGATCCCTTAGGATTCAATCTGTTGTTGTCTTTGGTGGATCTTTTCGGATCTCGTTCGTCTATGTTCGTGTGTCTTCAGATTGTATTCTTTCGATCTACGCTTCTTTTCATCGGCAATGATTGTTGTTTCTGATACGCTAGTCCTATGGGACCTTAGGACGACGACGACTTCCAGACGACTTACTATAAGTTTTGCCCGGCTCCGGTGGGGGAGGTGCGATAATAGCGGCGCGTCTTCGGCTCGCTTCAGGGATCATGTCATCGTTAGGTGGTCTATAGATCTAAATGCAATTTTTATTATTTCTGATGTTTATTGTACTGCCACATTAAAGACAAATACTCCCTCCGTTCCTAAATATAAGTCGTTGGGGGAGTGTAAACTAAACTCCCGCAAGACTTATATTTCGGAACAGAGGCAATAGATAAAACAAAAAGCTTATTATCATTTCCGTTTGCTTTTTGACGATTGATTTGAGGTAAACCCCCGCTAGGACTGGGGTCTTTGTTTGTTGGCTTTCCGATCCCTGCTTCACCTCCGTCGGCCGTCACCCCCGTCCCAAACCTCCCCCTCCCACCGAAACGCACCTGCCACCTCGAAGCCCGACCCGGGCTTGCTGGTAAGGAAACCCTAGACTGCAACTGCATTGCTGTTCGTTTTGCTCTGGTCTTCTCCCTGCTGCGAACAATCTATCCACCCGGATCTTTCTTGATAAAGATCGATCGCTGTTGAGCCCCGTCAAGTAGGGTTTACCCAAGGTGCTGTTGCTGCATCCGCCCTATTTTGGTCTCTATTACGCTAATCGCTGGGCCATTATTTTTCACTAAGATTTGGGGGCTTCGACTGAACCCACACCACATGCCCCGCGTGAAGTCACCCCCTCGCCCCCCTCCCCCGCCCCGGGAATATGCAGAGGCATGGAGTAGCATCGCCATTGCCTGGTGGAAGTTAGGGAACTTTTTGTATGAGCGATTCTGCAATCCATTTGTTAGTTCCTTAGGAATTTGAGTTAATCTTGCATACGTTTGTCATTTTAGGTGCTTTTGTAGTTTATGTAGAAACTAGAAAGCACCATTTCTTTTTCAGAATTTTGAGACATGGGTAATGCATTGTTCACATTACAGGGACTAGAGCTATGAATACCTTTGTTTGAAGGCATAGATTTAGTATACGGTAACCAACAAGTGGAAAACCTTCTTGCTTGTGTAATGTATCTAATAATTAGATTTCTATCGATAACATTTTGTGCCTTGGAGGATTGCTTGATTTATTCTTCATCTTTGGCAGTCCTATGGAAGAAGGCAGTGACTATTATGTTGTCAGGAAAGGGGACGTGGTTGCTGTTTACAAAACTTTAAATTATTGCCAGGCGCAAATTTGCTCTTCGGTATGTGATGTTATTATATGAAGATTTTTTAGTTAAGCTGCTTGCACTTTACCACTATTCTGATGTATACGATTCTTATTATGCCATTATCAGAAGTCAGAATTATGTCATAATGTATCAACCCTAATATTACTAATCTAAACATGAAGTTGTTTTAGCAAATGCTCCACTTGTCCTTGCTCCAAAATCACCATGGTTGCATATGTATGAAGTTTTACTAAACCTTGTTTCTTTTGCTTTCTGGCCTTGGCATGTTCCATACTTCGTGGAAGGGAGATGAAACATGTCAGCATAGCTCCTTTTGTAACTTCTATCACTGTTAGCTGTTCCATGCCTTAGTGAAGTAGTGAACTACTAACATTATTCCTTCCAATTTTTCTAATGCTGGTTAACCAGGCTGAGGTTTCAATATTTCTTGATATTTACTTGAAGTTAATTGGCTGGAAAGATACATATTGCTAGTCTTATGAACAACAATCAAATCATTATTTGTAGCTAGGTTTGTACGTTACTATGAAAATATCTTGGAACCTGCAGATAGCAAAACTATAAAATGATCATAGTACATATTCTGAAACCTCTAAAACAAGGTGGGATGGAAGATGAACCATTGACCAGCTTATCACCATTCCAATATTCTTACGAGCAAAGGCGTTATCTTCTCACATTTTGTTTTTGTTTTTGTTCTTGAAAGGTATCTGGTCCTGCTGCAAGTGCCTACAAGGGTTACTGCTGGAGCAAAGAAAAGGCAGAATACCTCTCTTCACGTGGACTAATCAATGCTTCGTATACAATTAGTGCAGCTGAACTTAGGGAAGATTTATTGGGTGCCCTTGTGCCCTGCACTTTCCAGGTAAACTGGTTATAATTGCACTTTAATTCTTTTTTCCATAACCGGATGACATGTTATAATCTGAAAATAGTTACTATTAGGTATGAGGTCAAAGCTTGTACGATGAGTTATTTTCTTGTTTTTGACCTAGTACAGCTGGCATCTTTGACGCATTGAATTATCATATTTTGTTTCTTTATAGGAGATAACTGCTACTAGTTCAAACCAACGAGCTCCAAATCTGTCCGCCCTCGGCAGTGATATAAGATATCAATCTGGCATCCATAATGATATAAAATATGAGCCTGGGACACAACCTGTGGATCTGAATTATGTAAGTTCTGCTATTCAAGCAGCCAACCACTCATAATATCATCAATTACGTCATATTGTGCTATTACAGAGTGCCGCTGGATCTGGTCAAGCACAAGGTTACTCAGATCAGGAACATGCATTTAGCGGGCAGGTATGTAATATGTCACAACTAAGAATTATCAATATACAACACGCGATGCGCTTCTAGCATATATTTCCCCTTTTCAAACATAATTGCAAACACTTGTCTAATATGGAAGTATTGATATATTTTTATATGATGGGCTTATATTGCAGGGAGCCAAACCAAGGTCCTCCAGTTATTCCTCGCCAAATAACCTTAATCACACTGGAGCTTTTGATGCACAACCTGTCTCGAAACAATATGTAATGTTTGGTCATGTTTGGACTGATCGCTTATAAGTTTATCAATCTGTTGAGATGCTGTAGGAAGTGATCTATGCACTTAAGTTCTGTCTAGTAGGTCCAATATCAAAGAAGCTAAGCATACATAGTTTCAATTTTGAAATATCGAATATGCTTCAATGGTAAATATTTGTAATTGGTCTCGTTAGAGTCACGATCCTGAATTAGATAAGATGTTCATCAGCAGGATAGCGCAATATAGCCTCAGTGTAGAATCAGGATCACACCAGATTCTACCAAATAAACACTTTGAACATATGTAGTCAACTATAGAAATTATACTTACAACTTAAATTCTTAAAAATGTAGTGGATGCTAAAGATCATTTATTATTTATACGTATTATAATGGATATGAAGAAAAAAAGGTTCGCCAAGATTATCTCTCGGAATAGGCTTTCGCCCTGCTTTATAAATAAAGCCACCAGCTTGGTTCGCCAAAATTATCATTTGATAAGAAGTAAGATGTTACACTAAAGAGGACATATACAGTCAACTATACAAGCAAGTGTTTAACTAAATTGGTAGATCTGGGGTGATTTTTTTAACAACGAACCTACAAAATTTTGTGTTACGTAGGCTTAGAATGGTCCAATCAATAGGTCTTACAATGTAGGATTGTATGACTTGAATCAAGATTCTGACTTAGCATCACAATTTTTGTTTTCCCACGAAATCAACCAAATAGGTCTTCAGTTACGAACCTGTTCTGGCACTAACTCAATTCCATTCATGAACATGTTCTGATTAAAAAGAAAAAAATTAGCCAGATGTATTTTTGCATGATCATTTATGGAAAGCTTGTATATTTATAACCTGCTCACATGAGGCCATTAAATTATGGGGTACTTTTCAAGTGTGCTTATTTGCTCTCGCCTGCTATACTTTGTTTAGTCAAAGCTGGTGTATTAATATTGTATCATCTAGTCAATTAAGACTATCTGCCCATAATAGATGTTTCAAGTATATTCATTTCCTGCACCTAAAGACTTGCACCTAGCCTTATAACTGTTGCAGCCAAACTATTGAAACAATAGAACTTTGATGGTCGTGTGGTTACCTACTTCTCTTGCACATAACTTGTCTCAGCTGGCCATGAGTGCATGCTATATTTTCATGTTGAATTTATACAAGTTTTGCACTTTTCTGGTCATCAGATGGTATGTGTAGTTCACTTTGATGGCGCTTCAAAAGGAAACCCAGGAAAGTCAGGTGCTGGAGCTGTACTTATGACTGAAGACGGAAGAGTGGTACAGTAAATATTTAATGTACTTCAGAGTTTATCCTTTGCAGTTGGTCTGTCCATCTATCCCTTGACTTCATGTCCTGACATATCCTTGAAGATATCTCGACTTCGTGAGGGTCTTGGTGTTGCTACCAATAATGTTGCTGAGTACCGGGGCCTTATCTTAGGACTGAAATATGCTATCAGGCTTGGATTCAAGAGAATCAAAGTATATGGTGACTCTCAACTAGTCTGTTATCAGGTACATGCTTATGAGCTTGTTCTTTATCAGTGATCAAGTTGCCTACATTTTATGGTTGTCTGGCAACTCTGCATTTTCATGCTTATCTAAATAACAAGCCATGCGGCTCACTGAAACAGAAAGAGACAACTGAAAAAAGAGGGCGAAAGTTATACAAATCTTAGTTTTACTTGTGCATTATTCTACAGGCAACTAGGAATCAATATTCCAATATTTAATGCCATGTAGGAAAACATTAATCAGAAACACTCAGGATGTCTGTAGCATTTTTCTTATTTTCGTAGCACTTCGTTTACTCTGAAACCTGCACATCAGCACATCAACACCTTAAAACCTTGAACTGTTCTTGTAATCATCGTGCATTTTCTTGGACAACTTCACTGCACAACTATTCAAAGTGTAAACTAGAGTAAAGGAGGATAAACAGGACAAAAGTCATTTTACAAACGATGTTCAAAATTCTATCGAAACCATGGGGCAAAGAAAGATGATGTGGAGACTAGAAAAGATATTTTTTCTTTCGACAACCTTCTCATATTTCTTAAACAGGTGAAAGGTACATGGCAAGCAAAGAAAGAAAACATGATGGAACTGTGCAAAGAAGTGAGAAAACTTCAAGAGAACTTCATCTCTTTTGAGGTCCACCATGTGCGACGGGTATTGTACATTCTATTCCTCTCAGTCTATTGGTGTCCTAATAGTTCCAACGCGCTGTTGGTTTGGTAATTTGATATATAGGCATGCATAGTGAGGCCACATTATTTTCTTAGCACTTCCTAAAGAGGAAGCTTAGCACTTGATGTTAAGTCATGGGCACTTATTGGCATTGGTAACTGTACGTTTGTCTTGCAGGCAAGGGTTGTGTGACAAAGGGTGCCTTGGAGAGGCATTCTTTCTTCTGTTATCTGTCTAGATGAAATTGCTAATACTCTTTGCAGGAAAATAAAAAGTAAAATGGAAGTACTAGTTTACTCCTATTTGATTCATAGTCACATAGACCGGATTGTGGGCACCTCCTAAACTTCTGAATGAACTGAAACCAGTACATTATTTTCTCTTTGGTTTCGCATCCACACCAATGCATCATCCTGTTCTTATACTTTCCATGTGGAAGAGCAAATTCAGTTTACTGCATAATAGTGCCTTGACAATGCAAGATAATATGTTTTATGCTTCCTGTACTACATTTGTGGTGTCTGCTTCAGACAGCAATATGTTTGGCTTTGCTGATCTCTGTCCATTTTCTGCTGCTGAATGCAAGGAATGGAACTCTGAGGCGGATCGCCAGGCAAACATAGCCATCACTCTCGCAAGTATGATATGCTCACCCCATATTTTCTTCGCATTTCATGTGCTTAATCATTTAACCTTGACGGCTTGAACAAACTACGCACAACAGGCGGCGCAGTTTCTGAGGAGCGTGGCGACGGCTTCTGAACTTCTGGCAGTAGCCTTGTCTAGTCTATGTATTCAGTTAGCAGTAGTCTTACCCTAAAAAGAGAAGTTAACAGTAGTCTGTGTTGGAGTGGTTATCTGTATCCGTTTTCTTGTATTTGAACTCAGGTTCTCTGTCTCCAGTTGAATGTGATACACTGCACTTCTCCTTGTTGCTTATAGTTGGGCCTCGTTTGGACAATCATGGAGCTTTCTTGCGTAAGCTTTCACTCGGTGGACCTTAATTTTGGTTTGCTTCGTTCGTCTACAACAACAACAACAAAGCCTTTAATCTCAAACAAGTTGGGGTAAGCTAAAGATGAATTAAGTTTTGTTTTGTCTGTTCTTCACCAAAAAAAAAATTGAAAGAAAGAAAGTATGGTTTTTGATCCGGATCAACAATTATATGCCAGCTTAGCGATTTAGAATGTAGAGTATGGTTTTTGATCCGGATCAACAATTATATGCCAGCTTAGCGATTTAGAATGTAGAGATATTGTTTGATAAAGTGGTAAAAGGGAGTAGAGAAGGGGGGTGATTTTTAAAGTTGAGCCCAGGAGCACGTGCTCCCTGTGGGAAAACTACTTCGAACATGACATTTTTTGCTGAAAAACATTACACACGCATGTTCATGTTTGTACCTATTATAGGGTGAAAAAATCATTATTTTTGCGTGAGCAAACCTATGAAATTAAATCTCCTGTGAAATTGCTCCTATGGCTATAGCTTCTGGGGAGCCTCCGTGCGACGCTGTAGCCATTGCCATGAGATGCTTTGGAAATCCCGCTAAACCGCCCAAAATTCAGCAATAACCTACGAAAATCCTCTCTACCGACTGGAAAAGTGCCTGCTATAGCTGTGGAGAGAAGTCACCGCGAAATCATTTCTCCTGCAATTTGAAACTTTAGTAAATTAAAACACAAGTTTGGTGGCATTTTCTTCTTACATAAAAATGTTTTGTTTACACGTATACTCTCTCTCTGTTCCTAAATACAAGTCTTTCTAGAGATTCTAATATAAACTACATATAAATGTATATAAACATACTCTAGAATGTATATTCATTCATTTTACTCCGTATGTAGTCCATATTAAAATCTCTAGAAAGACTTATATTTAAGGATGAAGGGAGTACAAGACATATATTTTAAAGTGTATATTCACTCATTTTGCTCCATAGGTACTCAGTCATTTCATGTATTGATCTTGTCTTAGGTCAAACATATTTATAAATCAAATTAATAAAATAAAATACCAATATCCACGACACCTAATTAATATCATTAGATCATGAAATATGTTTTCGTAATATATTCATTGCGTATTGTATATTTTTGATATTTGTATTATTAACTTAGCCCAGCTTAAGACAAGATTAATTAAGTGGCCTTATATACATGGAAGGAGGGAGTACATGCTTATAAAGACTCAGATTATTTTTATACTTGTAAATGTATTTTTCATTCTAATTGATCTCTTTGGATGAAATTTTCATGTGGATTTCGGAGAATTTTTTCCTATCAAAGCCCTTGAAATCGGTATCAGGGTTACCAAATACCCATATCGTCCATTCATATCCCCCACCCCCACCACACACCCAAATTTCCTATGAATCTCAAAATGAGAAGCTCAAACTAATGCACTTTCTTTTTTGAACATAGTACAATTGTAGATGTAACATACACGCATATACATTCATCCTTATAAATGCACGCACATACCCCTATCTCTACGGGCACCTTTGAGGTATTGAGTCGGCATAACATCTTGAGATTGATGAAGTCACCGCATGTGATTCTTAGCCGACGGGAACGTCCCCTCCCACTGAACAAACATTACCGAAAAATCCTAAATAATGCAGGTAACTGTAAGCACGGCTGCCAAGTCTAAAACTTAAACCCCGATGGACTGGTCCCACAAGTCCAATGCACTTTCACTCTTTCCTCGATCCTCCAAACTTCTCGTATTAGTTTCTTGTACACCAACCGAAGACACATATTGTAGAATTTCTTTATTCTAGAATCATACAATATTCCACGGTACATGTCATCTCAATTCTAGAATCATACAACATTCCACGGTACATGTCATTTCAATTGTAGAATCATACAACATTCCACGGTACATGTCATCTCAATGCTGCATTTTTCTTCTTCGTCTTAAGATTCCTGCGATCCGAACTGTTTATCCCTGGACCTCAAAGGCCACTAAGGTTTTTATCTTCTTTTTAAGGCAAACTCGCAATCTTTATTCAGGCGTCACAGCTATTTAAGGTTTTTATCTTTTTTTTTTAGGGATTTTAAGGTTTTTATCTAGACATGAGGCTTGAGGTTGGGCTCAAACCATCAGCGCTACAAGAAAAGCACTAAAACACATCAAGCATTTAATAATTGAAGAGAAGCACATAAATCAAGCATAAGAAGTTGACAATGATCATGCAAGTTCCTGCGCACTGGAATATGACCATAAAAGCCAAGAACCACCAAAAACTGGACACCCTTTACCAACAAAAACCAAGGCACTCCCACTACTTATTCTAAATCATTTTGTGCTAATGAAGTGTAGATGGAGCACAGGTCTTTAAACCCAAAACATAAATAAATCTCCAAACGGCAGAAACCACTGTCAACACTTCACTTGTCCGGCGGCAGGAAGTGTAGATGAGGAGCCCTGGCAGAGCGCATCTGGGCGACACGGCTGTGCCTGTTGGAGTGCAGCTCCGGGGAGAAGGTGGGGCTGCTCAGCGGCCGGTACTCCGGTACCAGGCGGCCGGCCCTGTACCGCACGCCGCACGCATTGCACAGCGTCTTGCGGCCCTCCGGTCCCTCGCGCCATTGCGGCGTCTCCGCCGTCCCACAGTGCCGGCACAGCCGCTGCCCCAGGTCAGAAAGCGCCGGCGAGGCCACTGCACGTCGCGCCACCCCTTCCGTCCGAGGCGCCACCACCGACGGCTTCAGCTCCATTGTCTCCACCGCCGGGACGTTCTTGTTCTCCCGTTCCTGCTCCATAGCCGCCCCCTCACGCCATTGCGGCTTCTTCATCTGGGCGACGCATCTGTGTCTGCTGGAGTGCAGCTCTGGGGAGAAGGCGAGGCTGCGCAGCGGCCGGTACTCCGGCACCAGGCGGCCAGTCCTGTACCGCAC
>CBMN011747267.1:0-11249 GCA_000582825.1 Hordeum pubiflorum | reverse complement strand
ACTTAAATGGTCTCTTGATGGTCTCGCATCTGTAACTAGTTATTCCCCGGCAAGCCTTGCCGTAGGTATGGCTACGACTGCCCGTGCATAAGTATGGGGTATTAATGGACCCAAACTTTAGTACACCGACACAAGGACGTGTGCTTAATCACGTATAGCATGATCTAGAGGTGGTGATCATGTGTGCTGGCCAGGAGAGCACACACGCACGCATACGTGCACTAAGCTAACAGCTAGATAATCACTCGTCTAACAAGTGTCAAGCGTGGTATGGTAAAAGTTCTCCAATTTTGATTTTTGTGTCTCCCGTTTCTTCCCCAATTAGAAGGGTTATGCGCGCTTTGCTGCGTCGTTGAATTTGTTGGGATTCTTAAAAAAAATTACTCACTCTATATTTCAAAATACATGGTGTATTACTTTTTTGAAAAGTCAAACCTATTTAAGTTTGATCAAATTTATAGAGAAATATATCAAAACTCATAATATCAAATCGGTGTTATTAGATTCATCGTGAAATTAATTTTCATATTTTTTGTTTAATATTGTGAAGTATTTAGTTTTTCCGGTGGGGAAGACGATGGAGTATGTTTTACATTTATTTATAATGCGGTTATTTAGTGGGTCTTTCGTGGTGTGATTCTGTGTATCCGCTAATCAATCCATATTTATGTGGGGATATTTTTTCATCGTTGGTTGCATGTACTATATTCGTGCTATAGTATCATATGGTGACGCTTTTTTTATGGATGATAGAAGTCTACGAGGGGTTGATATATTTTTATAGGCCAGTTGCTGCTGATTGATTTGAAAAATCGTTGGCCCGATCAAAATCGTAAACAAAATTCAAAATTGAATACCTCAATCCAATGAAAAAGCTTTAAAATTAGGGAGCACAGAGAATTAAAATAATTAAATAGGTGACCTACTTGAAAAATTGTTGACCCGATCAAAATCGGGTGACCAAAGTCTAAATTGAAGCCTTAATTAATTGTGAAGATTTAAAAATTAGGAAGCATAGTGTATTGTACAAAAAAGTAAATGAGAGGGTTTGAAAAATTGTTGACCCGATCAAAATCGGATGACCAAATCCCAATTGGAGACCTCAATTGATTGTGAGGCCTCCAATCCTAGGGAGATTATTCATATAGTATATGTGTATGATGTTGAAGGCGTCGAAGCAGTAGTTCGACGCAATGCATTCCGACACACTACTAGGTTTCCATCGGTTTGAGTGTGCGGCTCATGCAGTTTTAAGGTTAGTACAACATGTGTAAGTATGATATTTTTGCAGCTTCTTCACTAAAGTTATGGTGGAATTTGAGACAACGACTTTGAAGAACATTTTGATATAACTTTTAGTTTTACTAGGGATCTTTGTAGTTAGTGTTTGTGCCGTTTTGTCCAATCTAATGTGTTTTGCTGACTTAATCAATAAAATCAAATCGTTCACTAAAAACAAAGGATTTACAAGAAGAAAAGAGCAAATGGATACAGGTATTACTGAAGAAAACGATACTTCTCAAAACAGAAAGAGAAAAAATGAAGACGATTTCATCATCCAGAGTGGACTAGCGCCACTTTGCCCACTTTTGCTCTAAACGTTCGTTCTTTGACAAGAAATTATATGAAGCGAAATGCAACTCATTGAGAAAGAATGTTATGACAAATTCCCGTTGAACAAAGAATATTTCCTAGTTTTCAATCACATAAAATTGTTGTGGGGAAACATCTCAGAAAAATAATGTTTACACAACAGTTTTTCTTTACACTGTATATATTATGGTACTAGTTTGGAAGATGTGTAAACCTATCTTATGGTGAAATCAATCTGCAGGCCATAGTTCTCCTTGCTGTTGTGCTTATTCAGCAGTAGCAACACAAAGTCCCACTTATTGCCTTTATTCACAACAAGGGAAGCGGATCGGCACCTCTTCAAAACATCTGTATTCAGAGAGAACCCAATGTCCATCCAAATGTTCGGGAAACTCATATTTGCATGGATTTTCTTTTATGAGCAATGCAGATCAAAGCATGCAAGCGACCTTATTTGTCCGATGTAGTTAGTTGTCAATGTTGAAGGAGGTAGTCAAGCCAGCGTCACCTTCTTGCCTTTCGACTCTCTAGCCTGCATAACATTCTTTCAGTAATTGTGACAGAAATATCACTCTAAAAAGACAGTTATTTCAGGTGAATCATATGGGGACAATTCAAATATTCAATCCAGAAATATGTAGTATGGATACTGTGAAATTAAGTACCAACTAGCACCTTTGTGGAAAGGGACTTCCTGGACGACACGAATTCGCCAAACTCCTTATCGTACCCCGACTTATCATCAGCTGGTGTAGAAGGTCTAGCCTTCATAGCAACAGACATGAGAAGTTCTTTGCTGATACACGGTTCTCTTTCTGGGATACCGTCCTGCCTGCTGTCCAGAACTTCATGAACTGCTGCCAACCCAGCATCTGTTAGAATAGCCGCGAGATCAGCACCAGTAAATCCTTCAGTCAAGGAAGCAACGTCTTCCAAACTGGCATCACTTGCCAGTGAAACCTGAGACCAAGAGAAGACATAAGAACGAAGCCAAAATTAAGAAGAATGTCGATGCAGAGAAAATAAACGGTCATGAATTCACATATATTCCAGATCATATAAGCGAACGTAGTATTCTCTGCTGAAATTGCTCATAAAACGAGAGAAACTACACAACTGACCAAATACTGAAATAGAAAGTACTCCTTCCGTCACAAATATAAGATGTTCTAACTTTTTTTCTGAATTGGATGCATATAGGCACGTTTTAGTATGTTTGTTCACTAATTTCAGTCCGTATGTAGTCCATATTGAAATATCCAAGACATCTTATATTTGTGAACTGAGGGAGTAATTATGAGGTATATTTTTAGGGGTAAAAGGTTTACATAGAGAAACTGAGGGTACATCCTCTCTAGTCTATTGAGAAATGTTTTTTCTAATCTAGGAGCAAAAACAAACTCATGAACAGTACACCTGAAAAATTAAATAGAAGACTGCTGATGTTCCCATAACTGGTGAATAACCAATATGACTAGTGTCAAAAACGCTCTTATATTATGGAACAGAGGGAGTGCATACTAAATTTCACAGTAAAAAATCATACAGAAAAGGACAACATGACAGAACAAACAACAAAACTAACAATACATTTTAAATGAAATCTCACCGTCCTAGAGTGCACTTTCAGAATTTCTACACGCTCATCCCATCGAGGAAAATCACAAAAGACAAGACGATCGAATCTTCCAGGGCGCAAGAGTGCCGCATCAATTAATTGTGGTTTGCTGCACATACCAAAATTAGCAACCCATCAGAAATCCTCATTGGTAAAAACCACAGCATTTCATCCTATGCTCACCGAAATTATGAAGACTCAACCACAGAAAGAAACATAGGACAAAAGGATAGACTGACAGAGATTACAATCCAAAAGTAGAGACTACAATCTGTTTCGCTTTGAGCGTTTGAGAACTAACCTTGTAGCAGCAAATACAAATACTCCAGTCAAGGTTTCCACACCATCTAGTTCAGTTAAGAACTGCATAAATACAATTAGAACAACACAGATCACGGCAAGAAAATAACTAGATAATGTTCTGCCTTTTTTGTTACTAAAGACCCACCTACTGAAGTTCAGTAGCAGCAAAGGCAGTTACTTACCTGATTGACAACACGATCAGAAACTCCTGCACTATGTGTTCCTCGTTGGGGTGCAATGGAGTCAAATTCATCAAAAAATAGTAAGCAAGGTGCTGCCGCAGCAGCCTTTGCAAAAAAGTCACGAACCTGGAATCAACTCATTAATATCAGAACATGGTGATCTCAGTGGTCTTTTGCAACACACAGAATAACTATATTCAACAGTAGGACAGGTTTGAGCAATACAAGGCACAGCGAAATATCGTGCTTTCACGGCACTTTCTTCTAATACAAAAAGATGTGCTTTTAGAAGCGTATTCTAGAAGAAAAATAAGGGGAAAAACAAAGTATCCCAAGTATACTTTATATATGTGCATGAAACTAGAAAAAGGCAAAGACAAGAATCAGATCACACAGTTAAAAAAGAGAAGTTCCTTACAGATTGCTCAGAAGAACCTATGTACTTATTCAACAGCTCTGGACCCTTGACTGAAATGAACCGCAGAGAACAAGCTGCAGCTGCAACCCTCACAATATGTGTTTTACCGCATCCAGGTGGTCCATAGAGGAGGATGTTCGACCGCATCCGTACAGGTGCCTTAGTAAAGACGTTTGGGTATTTGGATGGCAATTCAAGAGTCTATAAGGAGAAAAATAAATATAAGTAGGACCATCTTATTATACAGGTAACAAAATAAAGGAGTGTAGAAGATAGTTAGTTGACCATGAGCATATAACTTACAAACCAATGTCAATGTTCATTAAAACATTGTTCTAAACTGGCTTATTAATGTCTTCCACAATCCCTTTGAATACAACAACAATGTTAACAGTCAGTACACTTCAACGTCCCCAGAAGTCAGAAGAAAAGGCGACTTTTATATTACCGCTAAGGTCCTAACAGTTTAGTTTCAGACGTTGGCGCACAGATAATTTGTTTGTTCCATTAGCTATGGGTATTCATCCCCTGAACAATGACCATTGATACCCTAATGGAATTAGTACCAGTCATCATAAGCTCAGGTTACAATATAGAAATTAGTGAAACTTTTACAGCCAAGAAGATTTGGTGTTGTGAGCTCTGCCGAGTGGCATTATGTTTTAACATATGCTAATAGAAATAATTTGAAGAAGTCAAGAAATGTGCACCTCTTTAATAATAGTTACTGCTTCATTAAGCCCTCCAACATCTTCCCAGCCACCATCATTACCATCAGGAGCATATTTCCTAAGATCACGCATGGCAACAGGAAGGAAGTCATGCAGCGCTTTCAAGAAGTCTTCCTTCACCAGTGTTGGGTTTACAGAGTTCAAACAGGCAGAAGGAAGGACAAAGCGAGAGGCGGCAGCGTGCACAGCCCTATCAACCAGAATTCCCTGCAATACAGTGGTATATATATGCATAAGCCACAGATTGTTCACAAAACACATCGCATACATCACAATTTACCTAGTAGACCTACTCCTATCCAAATAAAATTTATGTCCCCCAAAATTGCAGCAATAATACAAATAATAATATGATAAGGTGCTCTGTGACAAGCATGTTGCATGATTGAGCTACAAGTATACTCTGATTAAAAGATAAATTACAAATTCTATTTTTGGATATGCTTGTCGATACCAGATATAGTCAATAAAGGGCAGTTGCATGATAAAAGGAAACATTACCAAGTCATATGCATCATAGCCATCACATTTTGACGCTATCTCTGAAATAACTTCCTCAGAACACTGTAACTTATGCTCTTCAACTTGATGTTTCAATAGTGCTTCACGCTCAGGGATGGCAAGAGCACGGAGTTCAACGTGGAAATCGAATCTCCCTGTGGAATTTCTTATTAGTTCGTCAGAAGTTGTTGATGCAACTCCAGACTAGAAGAAAAGTGGGGAAGAAAATAACCAGATGAAGTCAGTTCTTGAGGAAGACTCTGAAGTGATTGAACTGAAGCCATCAGTGCAATAGGTCCATATCCACATGCATTACGACTTTTATCCTACCAAGAATACAGGGTCAAGCTAAGCGACTAAGGCATACAAGTACTCTTGTAAAACAAGAGCAGCCTACCATATCAAGATGGCCGTTATGTAACTTAATTTTTACATATCATAACAACGTCAATAAGGAAAATATGATAACACCAACTTACCTTGTACTCGTCCAAGATGTCAGTCAAGTATCTCACTAGCGAATCAGAAGAACTGGACGATTGGGATACTTGAGGATCTGAAGAGACTGAAATTACATTGTCTAGATCATCAAATATGATGATAGAAGGTGAATGAAGCAAAGCTTCAGAAATGCTCTCTTCAATTGTTTGCCTTGTCTCCTTAGCCTTGCCAATTGCAAGTTTGGAACAATCCATATATATTCTGCTCTTAACAACAAAATCCACCTTTCATTGATATATTTTTAGGTACAATGATCATTATTTCAAAAGAAAAAACTCAGTTTCTTGTAAAGAGTGGCTTACATGTGTGCCAGTATCTCTTGATGGTCTTCGAAGTATTTTGCAGCAGCCCGTGTCAAAGCAGTTTTCCCAGAACCCTGAAACAGAAAAAGAAAGTTAAACAAATTGGAAAAGGTAAAAAAACATAACCCCGAGCTCAAATTAATTTCAAAATCACAGAAAAGTTATGTCAATACAGATGTAAAATTTCACAAGAGAAACTGGGTATCATTACGTACTCGAGGCCCATGGACAAGAACATGTCCAGGAAAGGGGAGCTTTAGCCTGTTAAATAACCTCAGAGCAGTGGAAGACACGAGCACGGACAGTCCTACAAAGAGGAAAGCATGCAAATCATGAAGTAAAGAACAAGATTAGCAATATTTCTATGTATCTAAAAAATAAAAATAAAAAAAGTAAGCATTTGCACGTTCAGTGGAGAAAGAAAATACTTTTTGTCACATCCGACATTGCCTTCTCCATCCAACCTAACGAAGATCGAGTCAGCTTAAAAGCATTGTTGAAGCCATCGTGCACTATAGAATCAAATGATAAAGCTTCACCCAGGTCCAACCTCCCGAAGTTCAATTCCAAGTTTTCTAAATCATCAGTTGGGGCTTTCCAAGTAATCTCAACATTGTCTTGTGAATTGTTGTAACCAGGGTTTTCAAAAGTAATTGTTAACAGGTAGAGAAAATCAACTCCTCTGCTTAGTTTCCCATCTACCACTTCAAAATGGATCAAAACTTTGGCTGGTAAAACTACTGAACTTATCTCAGAATTTTCAGCATGAAAGGCCATTTCTTTAAGTTGCCCAATAAGCCAATGCTTAATAAGTACCTTCTGTTCTGACATGGATTCAGAAATACTATCAGCATCTGCACTCAGAAGATGCTCATTGTTAGGAGCTTTCTGAAAGAAATTGCCATTTTCTGAAGAAATACTGGTGTTCCTCCAAGTGTCCTTTTCATGACTGCCTAAATCGCTGTTATCATGCACATGTTTTTCGTGCATACTGAAATGTAACGGACACATTTTCATTATAGGCTCATCCTTCTTGACATTAGCAATGTATTTCTTCACATAAACCCCTGGAACAGACAAACACCATTTCAGATAATTGCAAAGTAAGCAGCAGAGAAGATGCAACAATAGACTGGCAAAATGGCTATTGAGAAATGCTTCAATTTATAACCATAATTCATAGATTAAAACTGGATAACTCTTGGCATACGGAAGAAAAATCTGGTCTGTGAACTTACATGAATGTGTGTCTGCACTTATAAAGTGACGAATAGAGTAGGGAAGCATAACATGTCCTTTAGCAACAGAGTCTGAGAATAAGACATAGACAACTACTTCTCGGGTCCTTTTGGGTACTGAAACACCCTTCTTTTGTGCAGCTTCTTTGCCTTGTTCAGTAAGCCCCTTAGGCGATGATTTAGATGAAATAGTGACCAACTGGAGATTACCAAATGAAGTCCTTGCAGCTGTATCTGGATGTATCAGCACAGCATAGCTCAGAACCACCCCCAGCTCAATGCCCTTAGATTTAAATTTATGTGCATACTTTCTATCTGCTGCTTGAACGCGCAAGAGTGCCTTTGTTTCGACCTGTTCCTTCAATGAACCTTGCTTTTGCACATCTTGATATTTCTCTTTACGTTTTTTGGGTGCCACGGCAACTTCAGTTCCCGGCACAAGTTGAACTGAAAAATGGGCACAATAGATAACTTGAAATAAGGAGTAGTAGTAATTACAGTATACAGTTACAGTGCAGCAAAGAAACTTCAAGCCATATGATGCCCTAGAGGCTAGAACTATATATAGGATTTCTTGAGAGGATATTACATTAGCTACAGTCATGTGCAGTACTAGTGCACTAGAGAAGCTACAAAGTGTCGTCTGTAGAAAAAAGATAACTGCAACAGGTTACCTAGTTATAGAGACTAAATTTAAACACAATAAGAGTATTCAGAAATTATACATCATATCCTACTTATTCTGATACCATTTTAGTGAGGGCATTGCTATCTCGTGCGCGAGCGTCCACACGCTCGGTCTCCGACAGGACGCCTTCTCCCAAAATGGAAAGTGTGCAGCGCATTCTTGATTGCCTTAGGATTAGTTGAAGGATTAACTTAGAATGCCCCCTCCCCCCCCCTGAAATTCAGAGGGGGGCGGTTAAATGTAGATTAGGTGGGCCTGCTTACCATAATAACCTACACGTTGACCGCGCCATGCGTGGAACGCTTGTGTGTGTAGTGCTTGGTGTAGGCTGCTCCCATGCAGAAGGAAGTGGATCCTGCGCATTTAATGCTACTACTTGTTGGAAAGCTGACAATGGCCTGTGGATTGGTTCGAGCGTTGGCACGCACGGGCACAGCAGAGTCATTTCGTTTTAATGAACTAGCATAATACGTTTTGTTTATAAGAGACGAGATGATAATTGGAATGTTTTGAAGTGTACATGATCTTGACCCGTACTAGTTTGCAAACCTTTTAAGGCCATGCCCAATGGGGGACACTTAGTCCGGGCCCCAGGTTCAGATTCCTGGCAGATTAGCAGTTGCCCAGTTAAATCCCGGTGTCAGGTCGTGCACCGGCACAAAACAATGCACCAGTCGCTTGGTCCTTTTTCTTCCCGCGCCAAGCGCCTAGGTTGTTTATTTAGCAAATGTAATTAGCATCCAGCATGAAAGCTGGGGTGCTTAGATGCTCTTTTAATTTTATGATATTGTTTTCTCTATAAGCGTCTATACAAGCGTCTAGCACTGTAGATGCTCTAAGGAGCATCAAAATACTGCAATAAGATTTTGTGCAATTTAAGTTTTGGGCTAATGCTTGATTCCAGATAGCATGAAACCTCACAAACCATTAACATACTTAGGGATGGACAAAAGATACTGACATGCTCAATTTGATTTTCAAGAACACACTTGATATGAGAAAAATCATGAAAACAAGATCCTTTCGGCGTAAATTAATTTATAAAACGTAGTTTTTTTTTGGCAAGACACACATCTAAAAGGCTACTTTCTTACGAAGTGCACACAAACCTCCCTAAAAAATGTACATTATATGACTTAATAAAGAAAAAAATAGGAAGATGAAATTACAACATATGATTATCATGGTATGTAAATGAACACACTGGTATTTACATGGGCATTGAAAGACGCATACGTCCAAAGGATGTAACAGTATCGTGCAAGTGAACAAGAGGGGGGGGGGAGCAATACCAACTGACTTCTTGGGACTAGATGAAACCACGACAAACTTTACAATATTATGGCCATCCAACCACAGCGGGAATTTCATGCCCTCATAAACAATACCGACCTAGTTTGAAGAACAAAGTTGAAATTTTACGGATTAGAACTGAAGATAGATTTGTAAATAAGAAATAGAGAAAACACTGAAGTGCATTGTACAGATGATTTAATTCATTGTAAGACCTGAATTAACAGTTGGGGTAGCATGTGATTATGATAAATAATTTGCTGCAGAACTTAAAACTTCACTAGGTTTTAATGGCAGATGAAATCGGCAAGCACAACAAACTAACTACTAAAGAGGACATATAATACCTGCTGCAAAATCGTTTCTTCAGCCAAATCAGCGCGGCTCTCCAGTATCTCCCAATCATCCTCACTAAAGGGCTCTATACTGACCGAGTCAGCTCTGGTCAGAGAGCGAGCTACACTAAATTGAGCTATTGTTCCATCAGGCAATGAAATGCACTCTGCCAACTCCTGTGCAACCTGCAAGGCTCCACCATTTGATGTCATACTGCAAATATATGGAGCATTTTTTTTCTTTTATATAATGCATATATAAACGTGTTTAAGGTAAACAAATCAAGGGCAAATCATAGATGATCATTACAGTTCTGTACAAGGGATCGCCAATTTACAAACTAGTACTGGATTGGATTGACAACTACTAGATAAATCTCGATGATTCTGATTCTATGCAAGCAACCCATCAAACAGCTATTAAGTAAAATTCCGTAATTCACTCCACGCAGGGATCTTGTTTTCATGGTTTTTCATGTTCTTAGTACCGACATACTAAGACGGAGACCTCAGATCCACGAGGAACAGAATTTACAAGGTTAAGGAAATTGAAACGACTTAATGGAATCTCAATAAATTTGATCCCCAAAACCTCCAAAGCAAGCATCAGTTCAGTGAAACGTAGCAGTAAATTCCGACTCCTAGAGGCTCTATCTAACCAACGAGATGTCATGGCTGTCAATTCACTCTAGGGATGAAGGAGTGACTCACCTCGATAGCGCGGGACCGGGACGCGGCGCCGGACCAGGCGAGGGACCACCGTGCGCCGGCGGCCGCGCGGAGGTCGAGCGCGAGGACGGGCGGGAGGTCGCCAGAGGCGGAGGTGCGGGAGAGGGCCTGTATGAGGTGGAGCGGGAGCGCGACGAAGCAGCTCCGGGCACCGCCCACGACGCGCACCTCCACCTCCATCCCACTACCACTCGCCATGACTCGCCTTGTCCTTCTCTTGGACCTGGACTCCTCTTCTGTTCGGATGGTCAAACAAAAATCAACCGCTCTCTTATAATTTTCGAGGAGGGAACTACTCCAGTTTGGAACACATAAATTTCAACAGGATGCCAAAATAATAATTATTTCTCGAGGAAGGTAGAAAAAACACGTTTCAATTAAAAGACGTAGATTTTTATTTACAATATGTACGCACGTCTAAACAACGACATACCGACTTTTCGAGAAAGATACAGATGCACATGCACCGAGGTGAAGATCCATCCAACTTTTTCTGCTGTCTAACGATGTGTGGGAGACCGCTCGCATTCTAGCCTTGGCTTTGATGAAGTCGCAAGAAAAGATTCAACTTTAATTTACGCTCTTAATTGGCATACCAAAATATGGGAGTGGGATGGCCAGTCTAATATTTAATGTTGTTCACACCACCTAAAAAAAGTGTGGTCCATATTAGGATGGGGCATCGTCTCAATGTTTGAGAGACTCCTTGTTTGTAAGAGTAGCGAAGCGAAGGGTAGGGAAATTCGATCTATCACTCTCTGAAGTAGTAGCTTACAGACCGAATTCATCACAGGAATTGTTTGCAAGAGGAAAATGA
>CBMN011747266.1:0-11559 GCA_000582825.1 Hordeum pubiflorum | reverse complement strand
CGCGCGCGGGAGGGGGCCGAGGGGCAGGGCCAGGGCCGCTCGGGGGGGCGGCTGGAGGCGGAGGAGGGAGGGAGGGGATGGAGAAGTACGAGGCGGTGCGGGACATCGGGTCGGGCAACTTCGGGGTGGCGCGGCTGATGCGCAACCGCGAGACCCGCGAGCTCGTCGCCGTCAAGTGCATCGAGCGCGGCCACCGGGTTCGTTCCTTCGTTCGTTCCTTTGTTTTCTTCCTTCCCCCGTCTTCTCCGTCTATTTTATTTATTCTCGTTTCTGCTACCATACATGGAGGAGTAATTGATTGGGCTGGCTGGCTTGCTTGCTCGCTCGTTCGGTGGGAGGTGGATTAATTAATTGCCGTTTTGGGGGATCTGTGCCCTGCAGATTGACGAGAATGTCTACAGGGAGATCATCAACCACCGCTCGCTGCGCCACCCCAACATCATCCGCTTCAAGGAGGTCCGTGCAAAAATTCCTCCACATGCCCCCAATTAATTCTCTCTGTCTTTCAAACATATTTCTCGCGTTTCTCCACGCAAATCGTCTGATGTTTACGGGGTAGGAATGGTGCACATGATGGTTTTTTTTTCCTGTAAAAAATTCTCTTAACTGCATGTAGTGAGGAATCTTTTGATTGCTACCTAATGTCTGATACCTCCCTTCCTTTTTCCCCTTTCCCGATTTCGCTTTACACAAGCCCCTTGTGTATTTGTGTGATTTGGGGGAATGGATTCGCATGTTACAGATGCATGTCGTTGGGAGACACCTTCCCCGTGGCAATTATTCACCTGAAACATAAAGGCATATCTTTCTGTTTGCATTGTGATAGCACAGGCTTTTGATGGAAGAAGGAATCAGATTGTGCTTTTAGCTTTATTTACTTAGTTCCTTATCACAACCACACACATGATTTTAATTGTTCCGGGGGAAAATTCTCCAGGTGGTACTGACGCCAACAAATCTTATGATTGTCATGGAGTTCGCAGCAGGTGGAGAGCTGTTTGAGCGAATCTGTGATCGTGGGCGGTTCAGTGAGGATGAGGTCTTGTGATTTATTCCTCAGTTTTATGATCTTATATGGATTTGGGTGGAAGAGCGATACTTAATCTGGTTTTGCTTCACGCAGGCAAGGTATTTCTTTCAGCAGTTGATCTGTGGTGTGAGCTACTGCCATCACATGGTACGAACACGCAAGCAAGAGTATTGTTATAATAATTTACATTCAAACCAGCAACCCATTTTCCTTAAGCACAAATGACTAGTGTGCCTACTGTTTCAACTTTCAAGTTTCTTCTATCTTTCTCGGCTGGTTTCACTGTTAACCTCTGCAGTTTTATGTATGAGCCAAGCTCTAGTGTACTGTATTTCTATTAACTTGATTCTTGGGATGATCTTGTCATATACCAGCAAATATGCCATAGAGATTTGAAGCTGGAGAATGTTCTCTTGGATGGCAGTGCAGCTCCACGGCTCAAAATATGTGATTTTGGCTACTCCAAGGTTGTCCCTGAACCCACGTATTGAACCTTTAAGTTATTGATGTCTGTAAATTCTCACAGAAACTGTTCTTCCCATTTCTGGATCAGTCATCAGTACTGCATTCAAGGCCCAAATCAGCAGTGGGGACGCCAGCATATATTGCGCCAGAGGTGCTATCCCGCCGTGAGTATGATGGAAAGGTGAGTTTGTAATTTTTTATTGTTTTACATTTATCGTATCTGGTTTCTATTATTCCTTTGCAAGATAATCTGTTAGGTCATTAGAACAAACCTCTTTTCTAGGCATTGTATGTGCAAACATATATTTCACCTTGTGGTTTCCACATGTATAATATAGTATGCAAGTTTTACTCATGATTTTGCTGAAAGTTACAAGTATTTGGGCATTTCGCCAAGCCTTTCTGGGTGGTTAAATAGTCGGTGCCTTGACACTATTTAAACTTCTCCATTGAAACCATTTAGTGGGTGCACTTGCGTCATGATTGTGACGTTACGTATGCTTGGCCCCTCAATTTAACGGGCACTCCAAGGCTAAAGGACCCCCTCCCAGAAGCTTGCATTATCCAAAAGCAGGGAAAATATTTTAGGAAATGCTTGATATTAGCTTTATTTATTAAGTTGTGATGGACAATGCATTATATTATATTTAAAAAATACCACAAATATTGGACAAACAGATTATCTGAAATTCTCTTGGCAAGCTTCTGTTTGATGAGGAGTCATTGTTAGCATGAGGTGCTGGAACATCTTCTGTTTGGTTTGTCGAGGCAAGATGTACAACAAAGGATGTTGACATCGGAAAAGTGGAGTGGGCTATTTGGTGAATGCAGACCATCCATCCACAAAATAGGTTCTTATCCTCTAGATTCTACATGTTTCTAGATATGATTCACCTTTTAACTATTCATGGAGTTTTTGGATTCTGGTTTCTTGTTTAAATCATTTTGTTGCAAATAGGTAGGTAGGTTTGCCTGGTCAAAAAAGCAAGTCCAGCACGGCCCGTATCGTGGCAAATTTTCTGCAGCCTACTTTCCTGCCTTGCTGTTTGCTTCTATGGAATTCACTGTATTTTACGAAGTCTTAACTTTTAGAGCATGGTAGATGCACCTAGATCTACAGAACCACTACCATACATATATGCAAGGATGTCTTATTCCAGTCCACATTATAGGAAATGTGATGCCATGGCTTGATACAAAAATACATTGTGCTGGCATATATTATGCAAATGCCAAATGGTGACTGTATTCAGTAGCGTTTCACAGGAATGGAGTACTGTTGTGTCGCGATGTTTGTTTCACTTAGTTTTGCGATGTTGGTGCTTCCCTGATTGACCGACCGACTGCGGTGGTAGTGGGTGGATTCGTACACATGACTGCTCCATGAAATGAAGCCAAAATGACATTTGTAATTAGTCCATGTGTTCACTCCAGTTATTTTGCTTTAAACATTGATATTTCCTACTCAACTTCTTGAATGTAATATGCTTATGTTAGATGAGCTATGCTGACTGTGCTTCACATTTTCTTTCATGTTGCTGTACTGGCATGAATTATTAGTATGCTAGCACACTGAAACTTATTTTAACAATGCAAGGAACCTTTAGGCTAAAAATAGAATAGTGTAACAACAGAACAGAACTGCACCAAATGAAAGTTATTCAGAAATCAAGCATAAGTCCTATCAGGATGCTTTATCTTGACACTGCAGAGCCAACAGAATTTTCCTGTGCGGTTACTGAATCTGAAGTTTAGCATCCCACAGTAAACCATGTCAATCATATAGTCACATAACATATTGTCAGATGTTAGCCCTGAACTTTGTAAGTCGTCCTAATGGATATTAGTTAGTATCTAGTGATATGAGATTATTGTTCAGCTATACTCATTAGCAGCAATGGATCTTGTTAATGTAGCTTGCAGATGTGTGGTCTTGTGGGGTGACTCTTTACGTCATGCTTGTGGGAGGCTACCCATTTGAAGACCAGGATGACCCCAAGAATATACGCAAGACTATTCAGGTGACATTCAAGAATTATGCGACACAGATTTATCCTATTTTGGCTCGCGGTATTTCCTTTTGCACGTCACATGACCCTCATTATGGCCACTCTTCATCTACAGCGAATAATGTCCGTGCAATATACTATACCTGATCATGTCCACATATCCACGGAATGCAGACAGCTTATGGCCAGTATCTTTGTTAACGTCCCATCGAAGGTAATGACCTCAATCTGTATCTTTTGCCTTGTCCTTTTAGGAAGCCACCATGTTCCATAGCAAGTGACATCGCGTTGACGTGGAAATTTGAATGCTGTCCAGAGAATCACGATGAGGGAGATAAAGAGCCACCCGTGGTTCTTGAAGAACCTGCCAAGGGAGCTCACAGAGACGGCGCAGGGCATGTACTACAGGAGGGATAACGCCGTGCCTTCTTTCTCGGAGCAGACCTCAGAGGAAATCATGAAGATTGTCCAGGAGGCAAGGACCATGCCGAAGTCATCCAGGCCAAGCTATGGTTGGGGCGACGAGGGTTCAGACGACGAGGAAGAGAAGGAAGGGGAAGACCGGCCAGAGGAGAGGGAGGAGGAAGAGGAGGATGAGTACGACAAGAGGGTCAAGGAGGTTCACGCAAGCGGAGAGCTCCGCATGAGCTCGCTACGCATATCATGAAAAAGTACGCGGAGTAAGTTACCTGTAGATAATCGGCCTATCGTGGGGGACTTGTGCGCTCAGTGGGGTATGCAATTTTTGCTGGAAGTTTGCTTCTGTTTGGTTTTGGTTCCTGTAACATAATTTACATGGGACAATGGGGCTTGATGAATGCTGTAATATTTTGCTCTTGACAGAGGAACTTATGTACATATAAAGCGTATGCTTGTATTCCCTGTGACCGGGAGAAATAGCTCGCCTCAGGCTATCCATTCCAGCGGTTCATGTTTAAAGCATGGAGTATTGCCGGCGCATTCTGTGGTTCGCCCTAAAACTGGCAATTTTTGTGCTGTGAGTGGAGAAGTAGCAGGATCAGTGCTTGAAGTGGTCCTTACTAAAAGAAAACGTTCTTTACTTGCAATGCCAGGCGCAACCAAGTCGCGTTGTAATGCCACTGGCAGTCTGGCACCAGCGTGGGTGTTAAGGTGGATATCCCCTCTTCAGAATGTCCCTTGCCTACTTTTGGTATAACAGACAGTTAGCACCACCAGCCCATCCTAAACCGATACCAAATACTCCTAACCAGTTGGTGCAGCCACCTCCACATGCTGTGATGACCGCAAGCACCACCTACAGCTACAGCTCCTAAACTGGTATCATAGGCACTACTTGTCGAGAGCTACTTGTCTTTCTTTTCTCAGCTTTGCAGGGGCATGCAAGGGTTCAAACCTTGCTTTATGTCTCGACATAGCACCATCACATACCTCCGACGATATGCTTCTAGCATGGAGATGCTCTATTTCACAGGTGCTTGATTTGCAACTAAATTTATAACAAGTCTAAAGAGAAAGTAAAAGAACCAAGATGCACTGTGCACAAGTACAGCTATGGTTAGATAGCATCACACTTCACAGGCTACACTGCATGCCCCTCTTTCTTGGAACATCGACACAGCATAGCAAAAGCGAAAGAACGAAGATGCACACCGCTCAGCTAAATCACAGGAGCCTTCACACAATAAATACACTGCATGTCCTCTTTCCTTTGAACATCAACACAGCATGGCATATAGCATATCATGGATTCAATAATTAGCAGCGAGCTTACAAAATACAACACGAATCACAAGCTATTCCTGCTGCATTGACCCACTGTAATGTTTATTTACTCATCGGCAACAATCTCAGGCTGGGGCACCAAAGTTAACTACGTCGTGAACTGAATACTACAGTACAGAGACGACAGGAATCAACATGTACAGTGCTAATGGCCCGGGTGAGATCACAACTGTACTTTCACATATGCCTTGCCCGGTTATCATTTCTATCAGCTAGCATGGATTAGTATTATACTATTATTGCTATCATAGTATACACTTGCGCATCAAAAAAAAGTGAGATGACATTGTAAAACTAGTCAGTCACCTTTCGCGATCACAACAAACACGTCGTCTAGAGACCACTTCTTGACCTCTGACTTCAGTTCTGGATTAATGATTGCCTCGTCGGTGTTGGCAAGCCGGTAGCCGATCACAATCTCGTCTCTCTCACGAGCCCTCACCATTATGTCCAGGAAACTCAACTCCTCTTGTTCATACAGGTAAAACTCAGCCGACCGTATGCACATCTCGTTGCCCTGTAACATAGGATTACCACGGTCAGATCCAAGGCAAGTCACTGGGTAGTTATCTTAAGAACTATCATCTGGTACGTCATTAAATAGAGATACTTCAAGTCATTGTTAGCTGGGAAGTGCGGCTTGTACACATAGATTGTGCAAAAAACATGTTATTGCAATATTAAGGCACAAATCAAAACATGTCGCAATTTCGATAGTACCTCCTCAGCAAAAAGTTCCTCGAGAACTCTGTTGATTTGCTTGTCTTCTGCTACCATTGCTAATGCCATACTGACAAGTTCATTTGACAGGACGTAATCGCTGATTTTGGAGACTGATACAAGGTTTCTAGTTCTCGAGTCCAGTATCTCACTGATTATTATTGATTTGTCCGATGCATGCTGCATCTTACGAATCCAGGAGCTGTGAGAGAAGCCATTGTGATGTAGAGGTGATTTTGACTCCTTCGACGGAAGACGTTTGGACTACAGAACAAGGTATACATCAGTAATGCAGCAGCCATCTACCTGTGCACTGTCACTTATATATGCTACAGCCAGGCTGCTTATTGCTCACCTGAACGTCACGAATTAGAAGAAGTGTAGCTAAGGACCGTGAATCTGATTGTACAATGGAGTCCTCCACCGACTCATCTGCAAGAATTAAAATCTGTGGTTTCAAAGTTAGCAATGGGTGTATTTCAGCATAGGTAAACTGAGAGTAGAAGAAATGCAAGCCAAGATGATTAACTAATTTGGAGCACATTGACGGTTTCATAAAAACAATCATTGTTTGAATAGAACGTTCAGAGTACTATGTTTGTCTGTATGATAGGGCATATACTCACAGAATCAAAGGTCTCAAGAGGCAAGCTTTCTAAGTGCCGCCTGATGACAGCATTCCCTTCTTTGTGTACAAGTTTAATGTTTGTTAGTCCAAGAATATCCATACCACCGTCAGTCAGTTTTGTCTCCCTCGCCTTCTCTGGCACCTCATTGAACATCCACAATTCCGAACCTGGAGCAAGAAATGCTTCTAGAACCTGCACAACAGCACCAACATTCATATCCAAAATGTGCGTAAATGTACATCGATCCTGGCAAAATGCGCAGGTCAACTTACCATTATCATATCGTGGATGTCACGTCGCCAACCACAGAACAAAATTTTCTCTGGATATTTAGGAGGGGTGGGAACGTTAGGTAGAAATCCCTTATGCACCTGGCAAGAAATAACATTGATCAAACAAAAATCTAAGTGAATATGATTTTTTTTTATCTGGGCAGTATAACTGGCTTGATGATAGTTGGTACAAAGAGACAAATATGATATGACATTAAGCATAGCTCAGAAAATTAACCTCTGGTAGAGGGGCAGGTGCATAAGTATCATCATCTTCTGCTATAACAAGGATCTCATCACCTTCTCTTAAAACATAATCATCATCTGGATTCATTAATATACTTCCAAATCTTGACGCAAGCTTCACTCCGCAGGGCACAGCATCAGGGAATGAGATTAACACATCCCCAAACCGCATGCCATCCAATTCTGGCCATCTTTTTATATAGAATTCTGCATTTTCAAATCCCAAAATATCCTCCCATATCTGCAAAAGAATATGATGGGTTGGCAATCATGGAGATACATCCCAGGCACAAAATACAGAAACGAACAGCATTGCAGTTTCGTATGCCAGGCTCAAAGATTTTGATTCTTTCTTTCTTACTGCAGAACCAAGTGGTTACATTGAAATGTACCTGTGCCAAGCCAGGTTGGAGTGCACACTGTATCATCAAACGTCCAATGACATCATGGGCCACAACTGTTTCAATTAGTTCACCTCCAACCAATTTCACTAAAGGTTCATTGTCAAGGTCACTCATCTCTACAACAATATGCCCCCTTAAGCCCTCTTTTACTCCAGTCAGGCTCAGTACGACACGCAAAGCTCGTGCATCACTCTGGTGGAAAATGGAGAAAATGAACGTGAGCAAATAATTATATGAGCTGCTAACCCCAAAATAGTAAAGGTGGGTAGAAGAAAATACTAACTTGGTCTGCATTTTCATCAGATGCTAAAACAATAATAGCACGCGCTTTGGAAACAGAAACCTGTGGGGAGGAAAGGACATTTCACTATTTCAGGTCTAAAGAGATATTTACATAATACATAGCATGAGAAGAAACCATCCGTGGAGTGCATTGATAGTGGAAGATCTGAAGGAATAGCTTGGTACCTTCTTCAGATCTGCTAGGATTAGAGGACTGCCACTTCTACATATTACAGATGTTCCCATGAAGTCAAATCCTAGCTTTCCTATGTCCATCTCCATCTCTTCCTTGTCTCTTTCTGCCAGAACAACAACTACACCACCACCAATACTTTTATTCGCTATAGCTAGCTGCTTCAGAAGAGAGCCCTGCTCCACATAGTGAAAAAAGCAGTAAGCCAGTTGATTCAGTCTTTATCAATGCCCAAGCAAGCAAACAAACTTCAATGCTCAGTGCACACAACCTCCCTCAGTTAGATTGGAGGATGAAGTACAAAATGAAGTGCACACAGTAACTAAAAATGGTGAAAAAAAATACCAAAATTTAACTTCTGAAATTGGTTTGTCTAAAATGGAATTCGAAATGCAGAATCAAGTCTTGAAAGTTGAATGTGCATTGAACCCTTGAAAGTAAAATCCTACAAGTCAGCATATATAACATTTCTTACAAGCCTACTTCAGAAATGCACGATTAGGGGATCGTCGGGTTCTATGACAATACACTTTACTAAGTTATCTACTGCTGACTGATTAGTTATTATTTTTGTATACTAGTATAAAGCAATATTTCATCATAACATTACCAGCTTGTCGCTCCATCCGAGGATTAGTATATGGTTGACCTCTATGACCTCACTCTTGCCCTTACGCCAAGAATCTACCTTCTCCGATATCGCATCAGACACAAGCCCGAGCATCGTGGCAAACACCAGCATGCCACCGGCGCTAATCGACACAGACACAATCCTTGGACCGAGGCCAACCTGGTCAGCATGGTTTCCTGAATCTGCCACAAAAGTCCAAGAAAGCCAAAGAGCCTCGAGGAACCCACTGCCACTAACAGAATACAGCGCAATGCCGCCCGAGGCAATGAGAATTACAGTGGCGATCAGGAGGGCAAGTAGCTTCGCATACGGATGCCCTGAGAAGAACACATCAACCTTGTAAGCAATCCGCTTCTCGAGAGGCACTTCTTCCTCAGTACTTCTCGTCCTACTGGAATTTTCTTTCTTTCGTCGCAGCTGCTCAGCGTACTTAAAAAGGAATATTGGTATTGCCAGAGCAAGCATCGGAACTAATTTCCAGCTCTCGGAGCTAACAAAGCGGGAACCAGGGTCCCCCAGAACCCAGGATGTCTCAGCAGTTTCCTCACTGTCCACAGCATCAGCACCCCCACTGCATGATCTGACCTTTTTCTGCAAAAATGCAAGTGCTTATAAGCTGTCAGCGAAATCAGTGGTGATGAAACCAACTAGCACCACACAAATTTTGACGGGTGAAATGGATATAACCTCTAGTCCCAGCACTTTCATCCACTGCCAGAAGGCCAGGGAAGAGCTCGTGGCGGTTACGACCAGCAACTGCAGCAATAAATTCATCGGGGGAAATGGACCAGAATAGTAAGTCAGGTGCTACAAATAACGCTGGAGCTTTACATGGCATCACTCACGAGCAGGAGGCAGTACGGGGAGAGATCGAATCGGCGAGCGCGCGTGGGAGGCGGCGGCGGCGGCGGCGAGAGCGGCCTCCTCTCCCCGAGCAGCGCGGACTGCTTGACCACGGAGGCCAGGGACTTCTCCTCGTCCCGCTGCGAGGCCGCCACCCTCCGCGTGGTGGCGGGGTTGCCGCTGGGGTTCCGACGGGCGGCGGGGGCGGCGGCAGGCGGCGGCGTCTGCTGCTGGCGCGGCGGGCGCGGGCGCGAGGCGTGCGGGCCGAGGAAGGACGGGTAGCACCAGTCGCGGTCGAGCACGCCGGCGTTGGGCGCCGCGTGGGAGGGGTCGTCCACGGCGACGGTGAGCCGCCCCGGCACCGGCGGGAGGTCGGCGGCCGCCGCCGTGGAGCGGCGGGCGAGGATGCCGCCGTCCCTCCCGCCCCGCCTTATCTCGGCGGATGCGGCGGCGGAGACGGAGATGGTGCGCGATTTGGCGAGCTGCGGCCGCGGCTGCGTGCGCGGGGCCAGGTCGCCGCCGCCGCCAGCCGGGCGGCCGGCGCCGGGGTCCCCCTCGCCGCCGTCGCTCTCCGCCATTAGCAGCAGAGCTCGAGCTCCCCTCTCCCCCGTCCGGCGCCCGCCCAGCTGGTGGTAGTAGTAATAAGCCACTCCGCGGAAATCCACTTTAACCACGTGATTAGTTATCCCGGCGACCCCCGGACAGGATCAGCGGACCATGGCTAGTGGGCCGGCCCCACCTGTCATCCGGTATGGGCGGTTAGTTGACCGTGACTGTGGAGTGAGCGGGACAGCGGCGGCATGTCGTAGCTAGCTCGGCGGAGGTGGTAAACAACGCAACAGTAAACGGCGGGAGAGGAGGAAGGGGACGGCGATCGGAGGCGCACGTGCGGCGCGCGTGGGCAGCCGCAAAGGCAGCCGGAGCCCCCAGCAACGGCGATCTGATCTCTCCCTTTTCATTTCCGCGAGCGCCCGGGTCATGTGAAGCCGGTGGGAGGTCGGGCGATCTGGTCCGTCCGCTGCTCCACTTGGCGGCGAGGGTGCCGGATCGTGGCCGTCCGCCGGTGAATCGCCGGACCGGACGAAACTTTGCCGCCCATGTTTATTGTAGGAAAAAAAAAAGTTTAGTTAACTGCTTCAGCTGGCAGTGTAATTTCCTTTGTGTTGGCATGAGGGCATGTGGTCTAGAAATTGTTAATTCCTGAGCAGAACTTTCCATCCCTGATTGGCGCAGTAATTTGTTTCTTTATTGCGGCGGCTCGTATGGCACGGCAACAGAGCACATGTCCTGGTGTCTCTTTGAGGCTGCTCGCTTTCTTGCTAGCCTAGCGAGCATCCAAGGAGCACCCAAGTTTTTCTTTCGTTTCTTTTGACAAAATAAAAGCTTTCTTTGCTCTATTTTGCGATCTCCGAGAAATCGCCTATATCTGACGCGTCCCTTGTAATTACCCCTTCAAAGGCGTCTATACAGAAGTATATATATCCAAATCATTTTATCATAAATACAGTTCGATTCATTCTATCGTTTACATTTAATAAGTTATCGGCATGCTCAACCGAGAGAGCTATCATCGACAAAAGAAGAACAATCTCCATTGATCCAAGAACAGAGGCTTTGTCTGGATTGAAAGAGAATAGGACGCGAAGACTTGAACATCAAAGGAGAGATTCGTGGGTCTCCACCTAAAAGGCATATTGCTAAAAGGCATATTGAAAGAGAATAGGATCCAAGGCCTCTGCATGAACAAGAAGAAGAGGTAAGTAACATCAAGAATCAACTTGCTTTTTTTCCGCAAAAAAAAAGAATCTACTTGCTTTCGATTGGTTATGCCATTCAAACAATTCATCGCCTTGGTCACATGCTACCAGCAAATTCATGGATGATGCCTGGCTATTTCTGGACCAAGTTGAACACGATGTTGTCACCCATCCTCCACCCACCAAACCGCTCGACCCACACGGGAGGCCGTCAAAGGCTTGGTCAGCTCCATCGTGCCCCTCGGGATCATGGACGTCGCCAGTCCTTAGCCCAAAACGGCTTCAACTGGAGCGGATCCTCCTTGGGGGGGGGG
>CBMN011747230.1:0-19733 GCA_000582825.1 Hordeum pubiflorum | reverse complement strand
GTCCTGCTTTGTGTGTATTGCTAGATGATCAATTACAAGGGAGCGGATTCGCTTGACCTAGCTATTGATCGATTGTAACCTAAGTCTCTTAACCTCAGGGACTCGCCTTTATATACTGGTCGAGACCCTGGGCTTACAAGAGTCCGAGTCATGTTGTGACTCGTGACCGACTATATTTCTAACTCACCTTTCCTTCCAAGCAAGGAAACTCTCGGCGGCTGCCTACCTCCTGGGCCTTGAGCCGCCGTCTTTGGGTACTGGGCCGTCAACCGGCTTACTTGGTAAACCGCCTTGCCAGTCTAGTTCCTCAGCGTCGCGGCCCACTTGGTATGTTACCTTATAAGCCGCCATCAGGATGACCCGGCCCAATAGGGCGGGTTATATTGTGGGGTTATATCCCCAACACAAGCCGCCCCATATCCGCCCTATATTTGGGCTAGATATGAGGGGTGTCAGTCAGCCTGGGCGTCTGAGACCGGCCTGAGGCGCTCGACTGGGTCACATTTTTGACCGGTTACTAACCAGGTCACCCCCCCGGTTGTTTTGAGGGGGATTTGAGGCGCCCAAATGTAGAAGCTTTTAGGGGTATTCCCTCGCAGGGCGGTGTTTCATTTCCGAGTTGGTATTTTGGGATCTGATTCCCTCAAATTCATTCATCAGGATGAAGTTGATGGAGCTCCAACGTAGATTCCTGTTGTATCCTTAGGAAGACGAGGTTAGAGTTTAGGTCGTGCGTGTGCGATGGCGAGATTTGGTCTCAGGCTCTTCAAACCGATTCAAGGGAAGTTCAATAATGACAACTGCGACCCTAAGACGCCTGCCGTTATAGGAGCACACATGCACAAAGACTTTCAGATTATCATCCATAAGGTTAATCCGACTTTAACAGGGCGGCGGCAACACGTTCTAAGGGCTTTTCTAAGTGATCCCCTAAAAATAGCGGAGGATCCGGTGGAGTAAACTCTTAGTGGAGTATATTTACTTCACTAAGATTTTGCCGGACCTAGATGATCCACTATATATAATAGAGTAAACATAAATTTGCATAAATTTAACCTAGTTTCAACCAAAATTTGTATACTTTTAAACATAAGTTCAACTTAGTCTTGACAACCGAATTAAACATAAATTCGAACTTAAACTACACTAAACTTAAACTATAGTAAACTTAAACTTCACTAGACTACCCATCATCATCTTCACAATAGAGGTCGAGCCAATCTTCCCACGTCATTCCACCGCGCATTGGGTCCAAACCGATGCGTCGTCGTCGCAGTTGGGGAAGATGCGTCGCCACTCCTCATCGTCAAACTTCTTCTTGTCCTGGCAGCCATCGTCGCCGCCTCGCACCTCGTCGTCGGAGATAAAGATGACCTCCCCGCCATGCTCCCTGAATATCGCCTGCTCGGCCTTCACGAGCTCAGGGTGTTGGCGGCAGAGGTTTTCCATGCACGCCTCGTCGGCGGCCTTCGCCGCGAGGCGCTTCCTCGCCTCCCGGTCCCGCCGAGCCATCGCCACACTCTCGACACCCGAAGCCAATGGGACGAGGTGGACAAGTGCCATCCCCCACGGGCAGTTGAGGCGCGCCTCCGCGCCGTGGAACCGGACCTGCCACCGGTCGTATTCGAGTGCGGCGAGCTCCGTCGTGTGGAACGCCCCGATCCACTTCCTCGTGTGGGTCTTCCGGTCGGTTATCTCTGCCACCCATGTCCTCCACGCTTGCTGGTGGACGTCGTGGTATTTCCTCTGCGGCTCCCGCGGCGAAGGGAGGTCCGGGAAGTCGACGGAGGGGGCAGGGACCGGCGCATCGGCCGTGCGGCGGCGGCTCGAGGATGTGCCGCTTGAAGGCGAACCGTGGGTGTGGCAGCGCGGATCTGCGCCGCGGATCGGCGATGGGGAGCGTCGGCAATGGGGTCCTGCTATTGGAAGGTGGGGGGCGTTGGGGAACGACAGGAAGAGGAGGTGAACTGAGATTTTTTTCTACTCAGTCGCCCAACGATGAAGTAAATAAATATAAGAAGACGCAACGCGGCCGAGAAGAATTTATGCTTCACTAGCGCCGATTGAAGATCGACTAGGTGCCGATTAGGAAAGCAAAACCGAATTTTACTCTTTAAACCGGTTATCGAGAAAATTCCTAGGTAACGACGGCGGTGGTCCTTGAGCTGAACCCACCCCGCGTCGGACCGGACGCATCGGACCCAGCTTTCCCCGCGCGTCCCGTCCATATAAGCCACCCGCCCCCGACTCCTCTGATTTCCCCGATCCAAAATCCCCAATCAACAGCATCCTGAACCGCAACCGGAACCCTAGCTCCGGCGCGACTTGCAGATCGGGACGCCTCCTCCGGCGGAATCGGCGGCTCGCTCCTCCCCCGGCGCCACGCTTCGGAAGCCCTGCGCTGCTCGGCGGCTCGCTCCTTCCCCGGCGCCACGCTTCGGAAGCCCCGGGCTGATCGGCGTCATCCACCCCGTCCAAGCCGCCCCGACCTCACCTCCCTCCGTCCACGTCGCCAGGATCCGCGCCGCGCCGGCCCGAGGGATCCGACTCCGTGCGGCTGCTTCCAAGGGATCCGCGACCCGCCGTCCCCGCCGTTCGCGTTAGATCGAATCCTGTCTGTAACACGAATCTGTGTTTTCGATTGATCCGTGAAAAAATTCTCCCCGGACCTCTCGCGAATTGTGTGTGTGTGTGTGTGCGTGTGCGTGTGTGTGTTTGTGCAAAGCGAGAGGCCCGAAGAGACAGACTCCAATCATGGGTGTTTTGTATTACAAATATAAGAGTGCAAAGGAATCTTTCTCTGTGCAGTTGCCCCATTCTTTCATATCTGTGTCTGAACTCAAGCAGCTCATCTTGACGAGTAAGCGGCACGGCATCGGCCGTAGCCGCGGCCGCGGCCCCCGGGAGGATATCGCCCTCTCCAACGCCCAGACCGGCGAAGGTTCGTTTCGATGCCGAGATGCGTCCTTCTGTTCAAGGATTCCTGTCTCTGTCTGCTCATCATATTGCAGTTTAAAGCGTGGGTTTCAAGTGCGCAGCTGAACTTCAGCTTCGAACAAAGCAATGGTGGATATTTTGCTTTGCTCTGGACGAAGCCTATACATCTTTGTTGCATCCCATGCTTCATCGGCCAGTGATTTTAACGTGGCTTACTTCTGTAGTAATGTTGATTCAGCTTGTTTATCTTTGCGCTGGTGTATTGTTTATGTACATAGATGGTCAGTTATGCTATGGTTGTGTTCGCGTAACTGTTGCGCGAATTGTGCATCCCTCGAGCACGGTGGTAATGACTGTAATGGTATTTGCTTATGTACTATGACTGTAATGGAGGTATCTTCAAGATGTACTAGGGCGTACTGTTGTACTCGAAGAGCTGCTATACTCGCTCTTTACCATGTCCTTGTGATATGCTTCTATAGCACGAGAGATGCCCTATACTATCACTATGGATTGTTCAATTTGCAAATCGTGATTGCGGTTAATCCTCTTATATTTTCCCATCCTGCATATCTCAGTAGCTCGCAGTTTTTGAAGATCTTTGTTTCAATTTAAACATGCTAGTGTTGCTATCTAATTGCAGATTTTGGTTATAGCTATCTAATTGCAGATTTTGGTTATACTGGAGAAGGTTTTATTTCACACTCAAAAGCTAGATGGGTACTGTTTTTGTGAAATGCTTTGACATACTGTTTTGTGGTCTTAATCTTGAATGCAGAATATGCAGATGGAAACGCAATGATACCGCAAAACGTAACTGTGCTGGTCTGCCGAACTGCTGGGCAAGCGTCAGAGAATATCGTCTTGTTCTCCTCGTAAGTCACTATATCCCTGTCTGGACAGAGAGCAGAGAGGTCGGGGAGAGGGGGGGGATTCATAGCAGGAAATTTAAGGGATGGAACTGAGATTACATGTGAAATTTGCCCACTTTTAACTTTGTTGATTGATTATCTTCTCTGCTTATACAAATCTTACGTTCTTAACAATTGGTGTTTGTAATGAAAATAGAGACCGACGAAGGCACTCTCTCTGCCTGTTTCCATCAAAGAATGAACCAAAATGATATGCACATTGTTTTACACTGGATGTTCTATATGCCTATTTTTCTCCAAACAGATTTTAACTTTGGTCTCACTTTGGGAGGTCTTTAGCTTGATTTGTTAAGCTGAACCTGTGTCAGCTGAGACCCTGTAGGGCATTAACTGATGGCTAAGGAGATGCTTTTTTTGCATATACTTATATTGTACCACTAATTGTCTAATTGCAGGCGGAAAGTCATAGAAGATGGTTCTATACCTTCAGTGGTTACTGCATCGGTCTCAAAATCTTGTTCCTCCACAGAAGTGAAAGATGAAGATACTGCAATCACAGCTGTGAATGATGCAGCTGGACTCAAATGGTTCGAATACTTCTTACAACATTTCTTTATCTCGCATAAATGAGCAGTTAGATTTTTGGTACCCTCTCTAATTATCATATTTAATGGTGCATGCAGGGAAGAGCAGTCATCTGAGAGAGGACAATCTGCTGGAAGGTTTACATCAGGACGCCATAATGGTAATGCAGAACTTCTGAGTCTTCAGTGTCATGTTCTTTTGAGTTATGATTATGCGAGCCGATAGTCTGAAAAGATTCTCTTATATAAGATAAAAGCCATTGTTATGATGAAAAAGAGTGTGTAGGTGTTCCAACTTTGTTAAGAGCAGGTTTCTTTTCTTTTTGGTTTGGTAGACATGGTTTCACTTGGTTCTTTTTTGACAATCTAACTAGACAACTGTTTCCAGCCTTTGAACTCAAAGGAGATTTTAATAGTAACTGTAACAGATTATTTACCTTGTGTTGTGAATATGTGAACTATATTTTTGCATTGTTCTGTGAATGTTTAGAATATTATTTAACCTGTTCTTTCCAATTGAAGGTGAATCCGTGAGTGAAGTTGATGACTTGCCAGCAGAACTCCACTGCCCACTATGTAATAAGGTGATGGCGGATGCGGTGTTAACAAGCAAGTGCTGCTTCGTCAGTTTCTGTGATAAATGTAAGCCGTTTTCTTATATCCGGTCTGTATCTTTAGGTGTCTTGCTCTGTGGTGAACCAATGTTCAGATGTTCGGAGTGTGGTTTTGGTCCAACTTTGTTTTAGTTCTTCATTCACAATAGTTTGTACTATCATTTTCATGAGTTTATGCTGCTTTAAATCGGATGAGGAATAACCGTCTGTTTCCCCCCTCAGGTATTCGAGATTACATTATTACCCAATCGAAGTGCGTTTGTGGAGTCAAGGTACTTGCAGATTCCCTCATCCCCAACCCCACACTTAGGAGCACAATGAGCAATATGCTCGGAACAAGAACTTGCAGCACTGCCAGCGGCACAGGGAAGCAAAGAAGTTCTGCAGGAAGCAACCCTGATCCCAAATCACAGAGCCGCACCACCTCGGCTGCTTTGGAAACGGACACGAAGCAATCATCGCCAGCTTCTCCTGATGCCCGCCTCCAGGTCCTTCCGGAAGGTGATCAAGTCGACCAGCCGCAGAAGAATTCTGATCTGAAGAGCAACGCTGAAGGCTCTGCAGGGCGGTCCGCGGAGAAGGCCGTACCTAGCGCCAACCTCCCCAAGCCAAAGGATGTAAGCGAATCAAATTTGAAGAACAGCACTATTTCAGGGAGCTTAGAACCGAAAGTTGCTAGGCCTGATCAGTTGAAGAAGAAGCGGAAGAAGGCAGACTCATCCAAGACTGTTCACCCAAACAATGCTGACTATGGCTACAATGTTGCTTTTGACGCTGCATATGGTAACCCTTTCAACGGTGGATATGCCATGGGTCCATTTGGTGTAGCTGAACCATACATGTACGGCCCAATGGGCATGCCCTATGGCGGTTTCCCGATGGGTCCATTTGGCGTCGATCCCTTCGGCAATATTCCGCCGCAGGCTCTTGCCATGCAAGGCTATCCGCCAACTATCAAAGGTGTGTAAAAAATCAGTTGCAAATCTGGTTTCTTCGTTTAGACATAACTCTGGTCAGTGGAACGATCTAGTTAAGCTCAGCTGTATTCATTGTATCTCCTTTTTCCATTTGAGTTTGAATGCTGAAAGTATTTCATTTCTTTCTTTTTAGCTGGGAGACCCAGGCTGCACACGGTGATGCCGAAGCTGATGTACGCTCAAGGCAGGTCTCCGACAGGAACAGTGAAGCTGCTGCGCGATCAAGGCAGACCGAGAGGCCAAAGGACTCTTGTGCTTGGCCCAGACCATCAGAAAGCGATCGGCGCTTGGGTTCTCCTCAAGGCAGAGAGTTGAGGGACAGGCCCCAGCCAAGACCTGAACCATCAGAGCGCAACCAGCGCTTGGGTTCTCCTCACGGCAGAGAGTCCAGGGACAGGTCCCGGTCAAGATCTAAACCATCAGAGCGCAGCCAGCGCTCGGGTTCTCCTCGCGGCAGAGAGTCGAGGGACATGTCCCTGTCAAGATCGGCGAGGAGTAGGGACCATGGGCGTTCCGATAGAGGTTCCAGTGACTACCATGAGGATCACCATGACAGGAAGAGAGTGCGCGCGTCTTCTACAGCTGATGGTGATACAGAGAGCACACAGAGGTCCAGAAACAGTTCTCGGAGCCTCAGACACGACGATGATAGCGACGATGAGCAGAATTTCAAGAGGAAGTGGGGACGATGATCATCGATGATAGCGACGATGAGCAGAATTTCAAGAGGAAGTGGGGACGATGATCATCGGTCGCCATGGATGGATGCAAGGTTCTGAATAAAGATGGAGGACTTGTTGCAGCATTGCTGATGTCCAATGCTTTGCTGATGAGTCTTGTTTTACTACTCTTGATTGTATATGTCTCAGAAAGCGGAGGATAATTCCTCTTGCAGAATGTTAAACCATTATTGTACCAGGGATTGTAATATATATGAGAGTTCACAGATCTCCTCCTCTGTAACGCAATGTTATTATATACCAAGATAAATAAAATTATCATCAGCTAGCTATTGAGTTATTATATTCATTTTGGATCGAAATGTGTGTCTCTTCTTATATTTTTTGTATTTGATCATTTTTCATATGCCCAAAAGCTATCTAAATCTCAGAAACAAATTAAACTGTGAATAATGTCTCTTGAATCTCGATACACAAATTGAATTTAGATTTGAATTTCGTAGACGTGGTAGATGAACCGTTTTTAGCGGAAAGGCTTAAGCGTTTTGCCCTTTTAAAAAAGGAGCAAGCCAAACACCAAATATTACCTCCCGAGTGTGACACTCAATTTTGTTTTTTCACTATCAAAACACTGATACCCTGCTTCACATGATAACAAAAATCCAATTAGGCTCCTAGGAGCACATGCTCCTGCGTGCCCAAAACGCATTTTTCGAATGTAAAAAAACTTTTTGTAATGTATTCATATTCACATCCGAAAATGCTACCTGCAAATTTTTAGGGAAAAAGCTTAAGCGTTTTGACCTGCAAAAAAAGGCAAACACCAAGTATTACCTTCAAGTGTTTCACTCGATTTTGTTTCACCGACAAAACACCGATATCCCGTTTTCACATGAAAAAAAAATCAGATTTAAAGAATATTTACTATTTATTTTGAATTTACTATTCATCCAGGAGCATATGCTCCTCGAAGTCAAAATGACGCTCTAAAATAGTTTATTGTTATTTCAACAGAATAAATGAGTTGTTTTACTATGGATTCTGACTAAATTGCACATAAACCCCAACTTTATACTAGGCACATGACCACTTTATACTACACACATGACCATAACCACACGTGTGAAAAAAGAACACCCCGCTGCCGGTTTCCTCTCGCCTCGAGGTGCCTTACGGTGCGGATAAATTGTGTGTTTATGTGAGTCGTCGTAGCCTAGGGTTCATCCTAGGTGACTAGCCAAGGACGTGGAATAAAATCTACTCATCATGTTTCCGTTTCGATGATGCCGATTGCTGTCAGCAAATGGCATATGAAGCTTTGATCAGGGCTAGGTATTGACTCGTGTTTTGGCCTCCTAGATTATCCTTATGACCAAGGGCGATGTTGGGAAGGGGAGCTCCTATTCGGCGCTTCAGGCGTCAAGGAAGCACCCTGCGCCCAACGCTGGTGGTCCAACCCATATAGATGCGAGCGCTCAATCGCATCTGAAAAAAATCTGAAAAAATAAAAAAAAACATGAATTCAAAATTGTTCATGGATTTTTAAAAAAGTTCATCGATTTGAAAAAAGTTCGTGGATTTTGAAAAAAAGTTCATTGAATTTGAAAAAAGGTCCATCGAAGTTGAGTTGAAAAAAGTTCATTGATTTGAAAAAAATTCATCAAACTAGGAAGAAGGAAAAATAGAAAAAAGGAAAAAATAGGGGAAAAAAAGGAAAGAAGAAAGAAGAAAAGATGTAAGTTAACGTATTGGGCTAGGTGGCGGGGTGGTTATTGCATTGTATCACAATGCGGGAGGTCACTGGTTTGATTCACCATGAGCGTGCTTTTTGCCGTTTAAAAAACAGAAAAGGTACATGGTCGGCCCCACGCGGATGGGGGGGGGGGGCCCATTTGCAAAATGCATACTAACGAGCGTCTGAAGCGCCAAATAGGAAACGCCGTCGGGAAGCTAGTGAGGTTATGCCTTCCTGGTTATGTCAGGATGGATCTGTGATGATTGTCCAATCCTCTTTGTTGTTTTCTTCTCTACAATGATGATCCGATTTACTTCCAGTCTGATGTGTCTACCCTGACTCGTGGGTGGTCAGAGATTCAGATGTGGCATGTCATTGACGTGATGTGTTAGGGCATCTTCAACGCTAACTGTAAACTGGACAGATGTGAGAGTCGGCCATCCAAAGCTACCGACGTACATTTCAAACCGGGTTTTAACTAACTGGACGAATTTCAGCAAACACGATGGAATTTACCAAATTTTGGTTTGAAAATAGGACAACTCTTTCATAAAAAGCATGCACCTATGTCCAGTACAACAATAGTTTAAAAACCGGATGTTGAAAAAGGTTTTCAAGAATAGATCAAACCTAGGTGGACGACGTCGTAGTACAAGGCGAACGGGCTCGTGGGTGGTGGTTGCGGACGTCCGACGATGCCTGGATGGCGGCAGGAGAGGTACATCGGCAGCGACAAAGGAGGAGGACGTAGATGCAAATCAAGGGGGCAGGGGCGAAGTAAACAAGAATGTGATCGAGAGGGGGATTTCAATGGATCGGGGGTGTCGACGGAGTGAAAGAGAACGAGTCCTACGTGGCGGCTGCCCGTATTTCAACAAAGTCCCCCGTTTGCTTTCAATCACCGGTACGGTGCTTTTATGGAGCGGGGGAAATTCCCCTCCTCCTCCTCCTCCTTGTGTGGGTGACACGTGTGCGGTGCGCTGGCCTAGGCGAGAAGCCGCGAAGCACACGTTTTCTTCCCCTGTTCCCCGGCGGCTCCGCCCACTCCCCGCTTCCACTCCCACTTCGCCGACCGACGGAGCCGATGGCGACGCTGCAGCTGAACCACATCGCGCGGGAGACCGGCGACGTGCGGGGCCTCGCCGCCTTCTACGAGGAGGTGCTGGGCTTCGAGCGCGTCCCGTCCCACACCTACTCCAGCATCCAGGTCGCCTGGCTGCGCCTCCCGGGCTCCCCCGACGTCGCGCTCCACATCATCGAGCGCGACCCGGCCGTCGCCGCCGCCGTCTCCCCGGGTGCCTCGGGCGCCCCGCCTTCGCAGCTCCCCAGGCGGCACCACCTGGCCTTCTCCGTGGCCGACTTCGACGGGTTCCTCACCGGGCTCAGGACCCGCGGCACCGAGCTGTTCGAGAAGACCCAGCCCGACGGCCGCACGCGCCAGGTCTTCTTCTTCGACCCCGACGGTCAGTGAGCGATTCCTTCTCGGATCCTATTTTCTCAGCGTTCTTTTAGATTTCTATATATAATTGTTAAATCCAACTCTGCCAGTGTCTCGGTGACGTCTCTATTGCGCTTGATCTATGCTTGCTGTGGCATTTGGGTAATATTGTGTCGAATTGGCGAAATTCTGAGAGAGATTCTTTAGTATAGGAGGACGAGAAAACAAGTCTGCAATTTAGGAGTGGCTTGAAGTGGGAGGGTTATTCTGGTCGAGTGATGGAGGAATATAATGCCAGCCTGACCCTCGTTTGCTCCACGATCCGTCACCTGTGCTATCTGTGAACTTGCAGTGTCCCTGTGGTGATCTTCTTCTTCAGCCAAAGATCAGAGTTGTTGGGTTTATGCATGTTTTATGTCCTCCTTATAGGATAACTTATGATAGGTAGTACTTAGTGGTGATGTTAGCTTATCATGTGAAGGTTTTGGGACAGGATTAGTTCAGTATGCATTTTATTTCTGCAGCATATATGTACAGTTTCTCTTATAGACTGTCATTCAGTCTGTGTGTTGCATGCTTGATTATGACCAGACCGATCAGTTTGTAGTACGATACTTGTTTAGTAAATGCTGTTGTTTCTCTTTTTAGTTGGGTTATTATGCTAAGCTGTCCTCTAAAAAGAGAATAAAAAAGGTTATCCTAAACCCTACTAAGTATGTTGTATTTAGGCGTATTGGTATTTCATTAGTCTTTTGTTAAATTCAACTTTTGCTAGTGCCTCGGTGACGCCTCTGTTGCTTGATCTATGCTTGCTGTGGCATTTGAGTAATATTGTGTCTAATTGAAGAAGAAAATTTCTACCTGTTGCTTGTTGTGTTGCAACCTGCCCTGCGAGAGGATTCCAGCACTGTGCAAGCGTTGAAGGTCCCCAATTTTTACTCGTTGTATTTACTTTGGGGAATTCTTTAGTAGAGCTACAATGCAGTCTGATATGTAGGTGTGGCTTGAGATGGGAGGGTTATTCTGGTCTGAGTGATGGAGGAATATAATGCCAGCCTGACCCATTGTTTGCTTCATCACAATCCATCACCTGTGCTATTTGTGAACTTGCAGCGTCCTTGTGGTGATTATCTTCTTCAGCCAAAGATCAGAGTTTTTGGGTTTATGCATGTTTCATGTCCTTAGGATAACTTATGATAGCTGGTAGTGATGTTAGCTTGTCATGTCAAGTCTTTGGAACGGGGATAGTTCAGCAATGCATTATATTTCTGCAGCAAATATGTACAAATTTTCCTGTATGTGTATTGGAATATGCTTGATTATGACCAGATCGATTAGTTTGTAGTATGATAGTACTTGTTTGGTAAATGCTTTTGTTTCTCCTTTTAGTTGGGTTATTATGCTAAGCCGTCCTTCAAAAAGAAAAAAGGTTATCCCAAACCTACTAACTATGTTGTATTTATGCGTATTGGTAGATTAGTCTTATATAAGTAGGGCTCTGAAAACGAGTTCTACGCTATCAGTTCCAGCAAATTGATAGAAACTACATTTTGTTAACATCAATAGATAGCAAGCCGTCCTTAGGTTGATGACAAATCTTAGCCAGAGACGGACTGGGTTTGCTTTTTCATAAGTAGTGCTGCAATTATATGTTTCCGACAGTAGAGTGAAAATGGTAAATTGCTGTCTGGAGCTAGCTAGGGCTTACTTTATCACGTGTTTAGGCTCCAAAGATAAAGCTGTGCGTTCTGGTTAGCAATGCTGATTATGAGCCGACTCTCTGGTGACTATAAACCTCCCAAATCCATGGGCTATATATAGTGGATTCTACCGATTGCTTTGCACATAGGACCATTCTTGATAGCATGCCAGATTTCCTTTTCTTTTTAACTTGTGACTGGTCAGTGAATCTTGTTGTACCCACTTTCGAGTGTAACTGTAATACAAACCGAAAGATGGCATCTGTCATAACTTATATCCGGCTTTTAGATTTCAGTTCAGAAGTTTACGCATTGTTACTCTGTCAGCAATGAATTTCCTGTGTATTAGTAAAACACTTCCGAATTCTGATGTCTGAAACTAAAACTGGGAACAACAAATGGACTGCGTTTTCATCCGTCTTTTCATGCTCGTTGCATATAATCTGTTCTGTATTCCATTCGAACAACGTCCACACCTCAACCATCATTGACAGTTTGGTTCTTCTTCCACCGCAGGCAATGGTCTAGAAGTTACAAGCTCGAGCCCAGGCGATAAGTAACCTGGGACTGGGAGCATGCCAACTATCTACTTCTGCGACACCCATGTAAGTAGTAACTGATGTTGCAGCTGAAAATCCATATCCTGTGCGCGCCTACCATTTCCCAAATGAATTTCCCGAGCTGAAATTGTACCGGCAGTTTTCCGCGGCTGCAGCAGCTGCTGCAAACTAAGCAGGGAGCCGCTATGTTGAAGTAGTGTCAGTTTTTCTTTCTGCGTATGAGCACCAGACTACCAGTTACAGTGATCCACGTTACATATTTTGCTTGTTTGGTTGCAGGTAGTGATACCCTCCTGGAGGCTGAGATGACGGAGGCTGCAGAATCCGAGAGAAAACATCCAGGATCATGCTTTAGTACCTTATAAATAATGGACTTACCGTGCTTATCTCTGCTCCTCATGCTTGTAATATTGGATATGTATGTCTGTGACTGAAGACTGAACTTGTGCCGTGTGTTAAAACATCAAGTCAAATTAGTAGTACAAATGATGTGCTCTTGCCCATCAAATCTGTCTATTCGCCTTGGCGCGAAATCGTTCGATTCGCTAATGTTTCTGTTATCGCTGAGCCAATGAATTCAAGCACAGCAAGCAAGAACGCAAAGATTGTTCAGGGAACATCTGAAGCAACTGATTATACTAGGCCAAAAAAAAAACCATCTTATTGCAAAGGCTGGTGAAATGCATTGTACAAAGCCTCGGAGCGCGTGGACGCCGGCGGCCGGCGTGGGATGACGATGAGGGGTCGAGGTCAGTCGTTGGCGGTGGCGAGCTGGACCTGGAGCAGCTCGTCCTCGGGGATGACGCGGATGGTGCAGTCGGAGCGCGGGTAGGCGGCGCAGAGCAGCGCGTAGCCCTGCGCCACCACGTCGTCGCTGAGCATGCCGTCGCTCTGGTCCACCTTGCCGGACACCAGCCGCGCCGGGCACGTCATGCACACCCCCAGCTTGCAGTCGTGCGGCACCTCCAGCCCCTCCTCCAGCGCCCGCTCCAGGATGTTCTCGTCCTCCTCCATCTCCACCACCCGCGACTCGCCGCCGTGCTCGATCGTCACCCTGTAAGCCCGCGGCGCCGCCGACCTCAGCCGCACCTGCGGGTGATGCTGCCCGAGCGGGCTGGCTGTTTTGGGGCCGAGGTGGAGGCGCGGGGAGGAGATGGAGGCGGCGAGGTGGAGCAGCGAAGCGGCGGCCATGGCGTGTCCGGTTCAGCTTCAGCGTCTGAGCACGCGGTAGGGCAGGTGGTGTCCTAGAGGATAAGGCGCTGTGCTGCTGTGCTGTACTGTCTTGCTTTGCCTTGGTGTCATCAGAGCCGCTCATTATCTTCCTGGATCCATTCTTACCCTTTAGATCCGACTCATGGGTAATACATAAAATTATGTTTTTTGCGAGAAAAACTTCTAATCTATTCATCAACAGTCAAGATAGCACAAAAAATACTAGAAGTAAAAATAAAATACATCCAGGTCCGTAGACAACTTAGCGACGACTACAAGCACTGGAGCAAGCCGAAGGCGCGTCGTCATCATCACCCCTCCCTCATTAAAGTCGGATGCTTGTTGACAATCGGGAAGTCGTCGTACTAAGGCTCAATAGGACCAACACACCAGAAAAGCAACCGACGTCGATGAAGCGTAGATCGAAAGGATCCAACCCGTAGACACAAAAACACAAACGAAACGAAGACCGGATCCACGAAAACAAACGTCGACCGAATCGCACGAAATTCGTCGGAGACAAACCTTCACAGGGCCTCCGATGATGCTAGAAACGCCACCAGAACATGGGCTAGGTGGGGAGGACCTTATTCCATCTACAGAGAGCCGCTGCCACCTCACATATCTTAGACACAAACCCTAACAAAACTATTTCTTTTTTCAAAAAATGAAGCCCTCCTGCTAGCAAGAGTCGGGATCCACCGTGCCTCCATGGCCCTAAGACCATAGGGGATGAGGTAGACTAGCGGTGGCGCCGACAGGAGGCATGAGAAACCCTAACAATGGGTGCAAGGTAGGGGCACGAATCTTTCGCTGCCTCCTGCCCCATTTTAGCCCCCCTTACCTCCGTCGCCCTCAGACGACTGTGAAGGTTTCTCCATCACCCCCCACGCGGTCATATCTTCATATCAACCTCGTCATCGCCTCTGATATTTTTTTTCCGAAAAGGATTATATGTATTATAAAAGTTCACCAGAAGTACAAAGCGTCTTGAACATAAATTACATCGAGATTCCGAGACTAGCGAACGACCACTATTGTCGCCAGAACGAGCCATCGACGCACCGTTGTCGCAACTCCCCTACCAGATCCGACTTGACCTTGTCGATGACAAGATGGAAGGCTTTGTGCATGTGCCCTAATGACCAGCCGTAATCGTCGTCGTTGAACCCTTGCATAGATCTGAAGCACCTGGCACCAAATCTCGCCACATGACGAGAAACCCTAACCTTACCACCCCAAGAAGATGGCAGAAATCTACGACAGAGCTCCGTCGACTATGCCTAGACGGACCAACTTTAGGAGGATCAAAGCCCAGAGGAAAAAAAATCAAAGAAGAAGCATCGCCATCCACCCAAGCGTCGCACCCGCAAGGACTAAAAACCCCCAAACCTAAACTACTAACCAGACCGAAGGCACCGAGTTTCCCCTCCCCTTCACCGGTCGCCGGAGCGGCAGGCAGAGGAGAGGTGAAGCTTGGAGGGAAGAGTTTGCCCTAGCCGTCTAGGGTTAGGGGAGGAAAACAAGAGAAAGTCCAATCACGAGCCCTAACCTTATGGTCACCTACTCTTTACCCGCCTCTGATATTTCTAAGGTGACAATAGATCGACACTAAAAGGAATATGAAATCTTCATCCCGCTAGAGCAGCGACGTAGGTTTGTCGTATTTCGGTGGCTACAATGGCCAATACACACAAGTGGTGGGTGCACTCTGGCCATGAGGACCACAAGCCATCGTTTGGGCTAGCGTTTCAGTTCCACGCATGATCATGTTGTGAGCATGCATTTCCTTGTGGGCGATGGACATGACGGTGACGCTTTGATGTTGTGTAATTACGTGACAACATGTATGTCCGCAATCTTAACTCGACATGTTAGATTGGTCATATCTTACACACGCTGGACATTTCCCTCATGCGCTCGAAGGTGGTGGTAGAGCTTTCCTCTTCTAGAGGTGGTACGAGTGGTGGCTCACTCTCCATCACACGCGCTTTTTTTGTGAAGATGTTACGGTGAAATTCGCCACTGTCACAGACATGCAACCAGACCAATATATCTTGGTGATCACTCATAGCAATAGTCCTCTCCTCTCCCCTTTGCTGGCAGGTGGGTCCTGTTGCACGAGGTGGATGACTATTGATTCAATCTGATGGCGACGATCTTGTCCGAGTAGGTGCACGACCAAGGGGTCTTCCATATGTGGCCTTGGAGGTTATCTCTAGAGGACACGACGGTGGATACCCTCAGGTTAATGAGCGGACCAACTATTGGCTGGTCAACCATCAAGATGGCGCCACCCATGCTTCATATTGAAAACCTACGATTTGGACTTCACTAGACTCAACGACATTGGCGCAAGTGGCGACCAAGTCATAGATGTTTTTTTGTCATCTTGCAATGCGTCGACCTATGTTGGCAATTTAATGTACTTTTATTTATAAGGTGTTTTGTTCATGTTGGCTTGCCCTGATTTGATATTACGATGGATATGTGCATCCTAAAATGCAGAGTCCTAGAGCTATACAATTCTTTTCAACAAAAATATATTCCGAAGTATCCCTGACAAACAAAAACAACGACATGTTGACTAATAATCTTATGAAGTAGGCCCACCATGTCTAAATCGTATGGGAAACAATTCTTCTGTCCATGCCCCCGTCCTGCTACTGCCTACCCGTGCCGACTATTTCTCGCATTAAGCGAGAGAACGTAGAAACTCTCGTTGAAAGGTACAGTAATTGGGCTGGCCCATTCTTCTCCATTCATTTTTGTTATGTTTGTTTCGTTTTCACTCTACATTTTCATATATGTCAAAAATATTTATTTTAATAAGTGATCAATATTTTTTGTATACACGTTCAACATTCTCCGAACGCTTATTCAACATTTTTCAAATACTTGTTCAATGTTTTAATACTTATTTAACATTTTTCAAATATTTTTTCAATATTTTTAATACTTATTCAACATATTCAAATACTTGTTCAACATTTTTAACACTTATTCAATATTTTTAAATAATTGTTCAACATTTTTCATATACTTGTTCAAAATTTTGTAATAATTAGTCAATATTTTTCAAATACTTGTTCANNNNTTTTAATACTTATTCAACATTTTCAGATACTTGTTCAACATTTTTCAAATTCCCATTCTACAATTTTTAATACTTATTCAAAGAACATTAAAATACTTTTTCAACATTTTTCAGATGTATTTGCGAAGTGTACTTTTTGTAGTAGAATATTTTAAAGTATAAATAAAACTACAAAAATAAAGCAAAAAAAGGAGAACAGAAAACATAAAACAAAAATAAAACAGGCCTTGGCCTCTCGCGCAGATGGGCCGGCCCATCAGGGGTGTGTGCGCCGGTGCAAAATAAAGGTAAAATAAAGCCTCATTTTGCTGTGACTAATAAAGTCCAGTTTTTGCGATACTCGAAATAAATAAATTTGCCATGATAGAGAATGGAAAAAAATACCATGGATTGTTTAGTAATTGTTTTGCCATGGTTCAAACAAAAAATTGGCATGGTTCATTAAATTAAATTGCAATCGTCTTTAAAATCAAATTTTGCCATGACCTTTTTTTTGCAATGGAAGAAAATAAAAAAGTCATGGCAATTTGTATCTCTACATGGTGTAAAAAAATTGTATTAAAAATTTCCATCATGTAGAACACAAAAAATATACCATGTACAACACAGAAAATAAAAATGTATCATGTGGAGTATTGTTTACTGGTAATTGCCATGTTTCATAAAAGTAAATTTACCATGGTCTACAGAAGCAAACACTCCCATGACGATAAAAAGTAAACCTTGCCATGGACGTAAAAGAAATTTGCCATGGTCCATAAAGTAAATGTGTCATGAGCTATTAAAGTAAAATCACCATGTATTTTAATTAAATTTTCCATGGCAATAAAAGATAAAATTTTCCATGGAAATAAAAGTAAATTTGTCACGGCAAATAAAAGTAAAAATTGCCATGGCAATACAAATAAACTTACCATGCTACAAAGTAAAAAATTCCATGTTCTTAGAAGGTAGCATGTTATGAAGATAAAAAATTCATACAATTTTCGTGTGTATCCAAAAAATGTTTCAATTTTGCTATGATGTATGAGACACACTTTTTCCAAAAAAATCCATATGACCAATACACACGATTTTGCTCAATATACTCAATGATTGTAGGCTTTGTTTCTTGTTCATTTGCCATGTGAGAAAAAAAATACCCATTCACAAATAGTGAAAATTCGAAAAGAAGAAATTGCCATGATCTCACCAGCACAAACGTCTGGAAACATTTGATGTGGCAATACATTGCATAAAAAACAAATTTGCGTGGAACTTTAGTTGTATAACAGTTCAATTGTTCGATCACACATTCTAAAACAATTAAAACATAAATGACCGACGCTTATGATCGTCGATTTAACATTAAATTTTCTCAATCGGTATTTCTAAGTTGCCGAGAAAAAAACATCTCAATTCAGACAACCTTTGCTATACATGAATGCTCGAGCATTGTGGCGCTTTTGTCCATTTCATGCTGGCAAAAGTTTTGTTCATTTTTGGTTTTTGAAGTTGTGTGAAGTTTCCTTTTGATATCTGATTTAAAATGTGCAGTGTACCGCTAATATAATGTGAAAGCGAAACTAGAATAGAATAAAAATCCGATTCTTCATAAACTTGTGTACATACATGCTGCTCTCATTTCACTCTTCCAAAGCACCCACGCGCACAACAACCCAGCTGAATGTTCTCCGCGTCACTGTTCCTTCGGTACTGCCAGTGTGCCCGCCCATCTAGCGTCGGCCGTCACTTAACAAAGTAGTCAACGATGGTTCTACTCCAAGAAAAGTATAAGGAACACATTCTTTGGCTGTCACTGAAGCACGTACCGCTAGATTTTTCCCAGGTCACCGCCTTCTTGCCCCAACACCGACCGGGGTCGTCCGAGCTCAATGGATGACTGCCACCATTCGTTCCCTGTCCAGTTGCTGCCTATATTCATGGCTCTCTGACCCGACCTTTCGCCGGAAGACGGACGGAGGCGCCGGCCACTTCTTTTCAGGTCGGCATGCCCGGCAGGCGGTAGCAGGACAGGGACACGGACGACTTGCAAGTTGCTGCGGTACGACTCGCAACCTTACCTGGCCGTGCGGACGCATGCGTTGAAGAATCGAAACTCAATCAACTGTTGCACACCATGTTTCCGGCATCCCAGCCACCTTGTCTTGTTGTCACTCTGGCCGCGGCACTGGCGTCATGTGGCCTCGCGATCGCCCGTGGGAGGGAGCACGCAGAAGCCGACACCTCTGCTTGACGACCCCGACGACTCGACTCGATCGGCGGAGCTTTCTCGGCGGTTTCTCCCCGTCGTCGTCGTCGGCTCTGCATGCAGAAAAGCGCGCGGCAGGGCAGCAACGAGGAAACGAGGCTTTCTTTGTTCCGAGCGAGCCGGCCGGCGGCTGGCATCGGCGGGGCAGCACGAGAAGAAGACTCTTCCTGCATGGAAGAAAACGAACCATATTGTTCGTGGACGTGATCAGGGTATATATACCTGACCATAAGCCGGGCCGGGCCAGGCCGGACCTAATAAAACCCGAAGCAGAAAACCTAGGCCGACCGTCAGTGAAAAAGCCCGTCAGGCCTTGGGCCGGGCCTCTTTTTAAAACACAAACATGACAAGCCTAAGCCCGGCCCAACCATCGGGATCAAAACTTAGGCCCATGCCTGGCCCGTGGGCCAGGCCGGGTCGGGCTTTTTCGGGATGTTTTTCTTTTGGGGTTAGGTTTTCCATGTCCAGGTATAGACAGCATGGATGCCCTTGTGCGAACGAGGTACCATGAACCTAATGCGCTCCCGCGACTAGCGGCGACGGAGAGAAAGAGGGGGCGAGATGGAGGCGGTGCGGCCGGCGGCTTCTCCGGCGGGGGGAGGATGCTCCCGCGACTGGCGGCGACGGAGAGAAAGAGGGGGTGAGAGGGCGGCAGTGCAGCCAGCGGAGATGGCGGCGGTACTGCCGGCGGCGAGGCCGGTGGCTTCTCCGGCGGGGAGAGGCGTCTATACGGGGGCGGACATTCACGAGGGGCCAATCAGTACCCAGGAGTGGAACGAGATCAAGGCGAAATCGCGGCGGATTCTCCAGCGATGCGGGGACCGGAAGCGGTGTTGGGAGAGGATGAAGAGGCGTGCGAAGGGTCTGCTCGGTGGGATTGGCTCCGATTCAACGGGCGAGGAGCCTGCCCACGTCCGCTATGTTAAGGAGCCCAGTTTGTTGAGGGATTCTAGGGAAGAAAATAGTGATTTAGTGGGGGATCTGATTTTGTTTCCGGCTGTTTCTAAAAGAAATTTGCATGAACTGGGGGTCAGGAAGAGTGATTCCCGGATTGCTGTTGAGGGGAGAAGGAAAGA
>CBMN011747229.1:0-10435 GCA_000582825.1 Hordeum pubiflorum | reverse complement strand
ATCAAAGGACCAATGTAGGAAAAATTCCTAAGGATCTCAATCCTCCAAAAACCCTATAGAATTCCTTTGAATCAAAGGAGCCCTAATTTTGTCTCTTGTTGCAAATTTCTGCACTCTACATGTACTGGTGTTGGTATCTTTATGTCAGGGTTTAGGATGTTGATAGGCATATAAATACAGACATTTTTTTTTGTAATTTCAGTCCTAATTTGTTATTTTTTATGCCAAAATCTATGGTAGTAAATAACACCTGTGTAATTGGCGTAGAATTTCCAAAGGTTTGAACTTTTTCGTTCCAAACAACACAATTTGCTGGTCCATGGCTCAAAGCTCAAGCTAAAAAAGATAGACCTTTTATCTTTTCAGAAGAAATATGTAACTTGGCATCAATGATGGAAAAATATCAATTGTTCTGTAGTTAATTGTCTGTCTTGTTGTTTTCTATCCTAGCACAGGATGACAGGGAGCAGTACTGTTCTGAAATTAATTGTCTGCCTTGTTAATTTCTTTCCTAGCACAGGGTCACAGGCAGCAGACTGACAGTATTGCAGTACTGCCTGGATATAATGACCTGTTTGCTTAATTTTTTGCTTATTTAACTTTTGGGTGTGCTATTAATGCTAATCGTACTGCAGCAAGCTGCGGAGTGCCTACATGGAATAGAACAGTCACCAGGGTCATCGGTGATGGAAGCTGTCCAACCATGTTTAACAGCAGTTGCCAGAAAAGAATTTCTGAAACATCAGGATGAAGATGTTAAAGTTCTCTTGGCTACCTGCTTCTGTGAAATTACAAGAATAACAGCACCTGAAGCTCCATATAATGATGATGTTTTAAGGGTAACCCTGTGCTCACAAAAAGTGCTGAATCAAATTACTTTCACTGTGTTTACAATGTTTGTTCAGTATTTGAGCATTCTTTTTTCTTTCTTGCAGACCATATTTCGTGTGATTGTTGGTACATTTGGTGGACTCGCTGATGTTAATAGTCATTCCTTTAGCAGGAGAGTTGCTATTCTGGAAACAGTTGCAAGATACCGGGCATGTGTTGTGATGTTAGACCTTGAATGCAATGATCTCATCACAGACATGTTCCGAACTTTTTTAGAAATCGTCAGGTATTTCTGCTATGCCATCTAAGCCAAGTCTGGTAAATACCTTGTGTTATGTAATGCCACCGTAGATGGACTAGTTTCCAGTCTTTGCATGAGCATGTAAGAAGTAACCACTACTAAAATTTTTGGTTCACTGCTTCACACTGTTAGGTTCACATGGAAGAACACTACAATGAATTTAGTTCCTGTCCGTTCCTGATCACGACTTTTGCTATTTTGGAAATTAATCGTTTTAATTTCTGTTAAGGTTATTTGTGATGGTTTATAAGGGTACATTCGTTTGTAGGCTGAGAGACACTTACACACTTTTCACCGTGTGATCCGTGTGGAGGACCTCTATGTACTTCTAAATCAGAAGGACCAAGATTAATGATAGTTTGAGGATAGAAATTGTATGGACTTATTTGAAAGTTTACATTGCATGAATACACTAGTTTGTGGGCTGAAATACATTACAAAATTTTCATTGTGTGATTTGTGTGGAGGTCCACTTTGGAATATTAATTATGATCAACCAAGACTAATGATAATTCAAGGACAATAAATTGTGTAAATGACTTTTCAGAAATTTTGATTGTATGGAGTCTTGCCTTGAATTGTGTAGCAGCATGAATGTTTGTAAGTTATGACACAGCTGTTTAGACCTCAGTGTTCTAAATAGCGCTAGTAAGAGTGGTCACTCACCTTATGCTCTCAGGCATGTTAACAGCCTTGATGTAGCCACTCATATGTTGGATGGTTCCCATGATACGCGGAGCAGATAGGGCAACGGGCTCCCTTGACATCTTCAGAAATTCAGTTGGCCCATATGCAGCTCCGTTGGCCTTAATTTAGAAAGCTGCATTCATTTCATTCTATGCAAGGTGTTAGATACCTGGGACATGTTCTTTTATTACCCTAAAACAGAACATTTATTCCTGGTTGACTATTATTGCTGCCATTTGATGTAATCATATTGGTCTTGGATGGAGGTGTACACATTACAATGTAATTATATTAATTTGGGCGGTAGTGTGTACATGCTACAACTTAATTATACTATAAGTGGTATTATACTTGCTACATATATATTTGGCGATCAGAACAAGTTTAAGTGTGCTATGGTCCTTTTTGTTTACCCATTGTATTTTGACTGTTCAAACTTGTTTGCTGCAGTGAAAATCATGAAACAAATGTTGTGAAATCAATGCAGACAATTATGGCCCTTATTATAGATGAGAGTGAGGTTATACATCAAAGCCTTCTACATGTACTGTTATCAGCTTTAGGCCGTAAAAAAACTGTGAGTGCATTTAAGTTTTATGGCATTTTTGGCTATTTAGTAAATTATTATTTGCGCCCTTCTTTAAACTATTAGTTTCGCAACTCCTGTTTGCTAGGGTATTTCTTTATCTGCACGTAAGCTGGCTCGGGGTGTTATAGAGCAATCTGCAGGAAAACTCGAACCATACATAAAGAAGTTTCTCACATCATCCTTGGCTGGGGCCAACAGTTCTGCAAATGGCCACATTGATCACCACGAGGTCATATTTGATGTGTATCAGTGTGCTCCAAGGGTTCTTAAAGTGGTGGTGCCTTATATAACTGGGGAACTACTGGTACGATATACTTTCGGATTATCAATTTGACCCTGAACTAAATTAGTTGTCGCTCAAACGGATGTATCTAGCATTGAAATACGTCTAGATACATACATTGCAGCGACAACTAATATGGATCGGATGGAGTAATAACTTTGGAACAGAAAGTATATTTTTCTATAAACTCAAATAAAAACGGAAGTTTCATGCATCTTGTGACTAATTTTCTTAATTTGTTCCGTCTTACTAATTCATGTTTATTTTTCTCTTCTCTATAGGCAGATGAAGTAGAAATGCGGTCTAAATCAGTTGAGTTGCTCGGGGAACTTTTTTCTTTACCTGGAGTCCCTGTATTGGAATCTTTTAAGTCTCTTTTCATTGAGTTCCTGAAGAGATTGACCGACAGAGTGGTAGAAATCCGTCTTTCTGTGATTGAGCATTTAAAGAAATGTCTAATCTCAAACCATTCCCGTCCCGAAGCTCCTGAGATTATCAGTAAGTAGCTATGTCCTCCTAATAACTGTTCATATCATTTGAGGGAGCATCTCATTGTTCTTTCTTTGATGGTTGGCTCCTTGGCAGAGGCACTTTGTGACAGACTGTTGGATTACGAAGAAAATGTACGAAAACAAGTTGTGGCTGCTGTTTGTGATGTAGCTTGCCATGAATTTGGTGCTGTGCCAATTGAAACTATCAAACTAGTAGCCGAGCGTGTCCGTGATAAATCGGTTAGCTTTTCTTTGCTCTTTTCATCATCTTCCATTTTTTCCACATGTTTTACTCTGTACATTTTACTGAAATGTATGGTGTATTTTAAAAAACCCAGCTTCCAGTGAAGTGCTACACCATGGAGCGGTTGGCTGATATCTACAAGGTGTATTGCCTGAAGGGTTCTGATAGCTTGACTAACTCTGATAATTTTGAGTGGATACCTGGAAAAATATTGAGATGCATTTACGACAAAGATTTTAGGTAATCTCACTAAACTAAATATTCTTGAGGCTTGTTGTTAATGTTTCATGGATATGCAACAGAAAGATATATTTATTCAACTTATGATTAGATGTAGCAGTTCTGCTGGTTTTATACTCCCTCACTGACTTACCGTGTATGTTTTGCATGTCTGGGATGTCTCGCTGATCCTTTTTTGATGAACTCTAGATATTACTTGTGCAATATTTTCTGGCTCTTTTAGTTTTTTACTTCTCTTGAGATCTGGTTGATGGTATTGGGTATTTTGTTCTTTGCGGCTGACATGAGATAAGCGTTGGATACAAATGCTTATGGGAGTATTTTGAGAACATACAGAATCACGGGGAAATCTGGTTGATGGTATTGGGTATTTTGTTCTTTGCGGCTGACATGAGATAAGCATTGGATACAAATGCTTATGGGAGTATTTTGAGAACATACAGAATCATGGGGAAAATTCTGTTAATGTATGTGTTTGCATCCTGGCTAGCGTCAACATCTAGCATCCCTCATGGAAACCAGTTCCTTTCTTTGTCCATGCAAACATATTGTATTAGGCTATTGTGCGATATTGCACTCTGTGATCGGTGATGTTCTAGTGTGAGCCTAAGATAATGTCACCTTATTGTTTTTTTTTTGGTGCAGGCCTGAGTCAATTGAATTAGTCCTATGTGGTTCATTATTTCCACCAGAGTTTCCGACAAAGGAAAGAGTGAAACATTGGGTAATTGCTGCCACACATTTTGATAAAGTTGAGATGAAAGCTCTTGAACAGATTCTTCTGCAAAAGCAAAGGTTTGACCGTCTGTCCATAAATCATTTTTTTGATAATTGCTCTCCCTTCTCTTTTCTTTCCTTTTTTGAATGTTCTGATCTGTTGCATTTTGATCAACTTCAGACTGCAACAAGAAATGATGAAGTACATGTCCCTTCGACAGACAAGCCAGGTTTGTGATTCTTGAGATTGGAAAGCACTAGAGAGCTACTATTTGGTAAATACTTTACCTTATTTATTCTTCTTGTATTGCAGGAAGATGCAACCGATCTGCAAAAAAGAATCTTGGGATGTTTTCGGAGCATGTCCCGTTTGTTCAGTGACGCGGTAAAGGCTGAGGAGTACTTGAACATGCTTCATCAGCTGAAAGATGAAAATATCTGGAAAATGTTCACAAGTTTGCTTGATTGCACAACAACATTCAATAAAGCTTGGTCTATTCGGGTACCTACTATATACCTAGTCATTTTCATTCTAGGTTGACCAGTAATTATATTCACTAGGTCTTATTGATTTGTTTTCTGAAATGCTATAAAACAATTTGAATTTTTTACTTGTAATCTGCAGGTTGATTTGCTCAACTCACTTGGTGAAAAACATGAACTGTATGATTTTGTCAGCACACTATCAATGCGATGTTCATATCTACTTGTGAATAAGGAATATGTCAAAGAGATCCTGTCTGCAGCTTCTGAGCAAAAATCTACTGGGAATACAAAACTCATCTCATCATGCATGGATCTTCTGACGGTATACTTTGCTGAAGAACTAATTCTGTTATCGATGCAACATTTTGATCGTCTTCTTTCTGCCATCATGAAAGTAAAAAAAACTTCGTGAATAGTTGCTTGCATGGACTTACTATTATATTGCTACTCAAGCATGAACTATTGTTGATTTTAGAAAAGAGGAGTAAACAATTTTTCCTTAAGCAGATTTTCTCTAGTCGTAAAGTTGTGAGGCCAATTCGGTAGTTGTAATCTGATGTGTTTTACTCTTTTAGTTAAAGGTACCTGCAAGACGGCTATGCAATTGCTGGGTACCTGCTAGCTTAAAAGTAGGATGAAGGACTAGGCATGTAATGTTTCATCCAAAATAGGGGTTATATTAGAATTGTCTTTTATCTTCTGTTGTTCCAAACATGTTGTGGCACTCTATAAAATGCCAAGGAGTGCAACATGCTTCATGATGCAAAGGATCTTGGGCAGATGGATATATCATGAAATTTGCACTGATGGATTCAATGGGCACAGAACCTTCCGTTGCAATATTTTTTATATTTAGATGTTTTCTCTCGGTTTGTGTATTATGTATGATCCATACTATATCTAACCAACTGCCCATCCTACGTCAACTCTTCATATATCTGCAACCCTTTGTGCATGCATTTTGTGCCCTGAGACTCTTAAAGACAGTCCTCACCCCATGCCATTTACTAATTGCAGGCAATATCTAGTTTCTTCCCTTCACTTTTATCTGGATTCGAAGAAGATATCATTGAACTTCTGAAGGAGGATAATGAAGTTCTTAAAGAGGGTATTGCTCATGTTTTGTCCAAAGCTGGTGGTAACATTCGTGAACAACTGGCCTCATCAAGGTGTAGCTGCTTGAAAGTTCTCCATTTTGTGCACTACTTTACACTTTTTTGGGACAGTTATGGAGCTACTTACCGATTATGGAACTAAGTTATTGTACCTTCAATTTCAGCTCTGTTGCTCTTCTGTTAGAGCGGCTATGTTTAGAGGGCACAAGGAAGCAGGCTAAATACTCTGTTCATGCTTTAGCTGCTATAACTAAAGATGATGGTCTGATGGCACTATCTGTTCTTTACAAGGTCTGATTTCGCCCCTGGTATTCCTTTTTTAGTAAATATTTGAGATTTCTGATATATTGTGCCTAGCATTTGTAACTATGCAGAGGCTTGTGGATTTGTTGGAGGAGAAGAAAGTTCATTTACCTTCTATTTTGCAATCTTTGGGGTGTATAGCTCAGATAGCGATGCCAATTTTCGAAACAAGGGGGGAAGAGATAATAAGTTTCATAACCAAAAAGATTCTTGACTGCAGTGATGTAAGGCTTGCTATCTTTAAATTTCTCTGTCTTTCCTTTTTACAAAATTTTATTGCAACTCTTAAGTGTGTCACCAGGATACGGCTAAAGTTTCTGCTGACAAATCTGAATGGGGTGATAGTTCACATAGTTGTTTGTTAAAGGTGAGATTATGGTTTTCATGGTCTCCTTTACTCCAATCGTCAATCATTTTTTTTACTTATTATTCTCTTCTGCTATTTCTCTCTGTAGATTTATGGCATTAAAACTTTGGTGAAGAGCTGTCTACCTTGCAAAGATGCTCAAGCACATCCTGAAATAGAAAAATTAATGGACATCCTTAAGAGCATTCTTACATATGGTGATATTTCCCCAAACATGATATCAAGGTACCATGAATGACATGTCCTTTTATTTTAGTGCAGACATTCTGTGCTATATTTGGATTATTTCTTATTATTCCATTACTCGCAGTGCTAGTGATAAGGCCCATCTGAGGCTGGCTGCAGCGAAAGCTGTTCTCCGTTTATCAAGACAATGGGACCATAAAGTGCCTGTTGATGTGTTTTATTTGACACTAAGGATTTCACAGGTACGTTTTGGGAATATATAGCTTAGCTGATTTCTTCATCGTTACTTTCATTTGGTTTGCTTGTCTGTGACATCCTCTTGGGAGACTTAATGATTTATAGCTTTGTTCATTTGTAGGATGATTTTCCTCAAATGAGGAAGTTGTTTCTCAGCAAAGTACATCAATACATCAAGGAGAGGGCTTTGGATGCAAAATATGCCTGCGCCTTCTTGATAGGCATAGACAATTATCGTACACCACAGTACGAAGAGGTTCATACTCTAAACAGACTGATCAATTGAGTTCACCATTCACCGATTCTAATGTGTATATTTTTTCGTTTCACAGTTCAAGCACAACCTGATCGAAGTGTCACAGATATGCCAACAAGTTAAGATGCGTCAACTATCTGTCCAAGCAGATGTGAATTTGCTGACTGCTTACCCAGAATATATTATTCCATATTTGGTTCATGTCCTTGCTCGTGATCCTTCATGCCCTAACATTGAGGAATATGAGGATGTCAAAGCATTTGGTCCAATTTACTGGTATTTTATAATAACTGTTACAGTATTGTTGTACTACTTGTTATCACGAGTTTCCATAATACATAGTTTCATTGCTTGATGCATTTTGGTCAATTTACTGATACATGATAGATGTTCATTAAGTTCCTAAGATATCCTTTTCTTGCGCTTCCTATAGTTCAGTTCTAATATCATTCGACTGCTTGATCATTGCACACCTTGACTATTTTGTGCACACAAAGTGTAATGTTTCACTCAACAATTTTAACGTTCTAACTTGTATCATTCGACTGCTTGTAAATTTTTATAGTCAACCGGAAAATATCCTTAAGAGTTGTGAAAGATCTGTTGGAAATGTGTGGTAATAAAAAGTGTTGTGGTCTGATTCTAGCAGTGTACCTATGGCTATTATGTAATGCCTCCTGGCAGGCTCCTGTTTTTCTGTAAGGCAACTCTGGAGTACAAAAGAAGTGAAAGAACGATCTCTATTTTTTTCCATTTCTTGTTAAAATTACTCTTGCATATGCATATTTATGAAAGAGCTCTTTCCAGGCCATTGCATCTTCTTCTTTCAACCCTCCTGGGAGAAGAAGGTTTGCAGTATAGTGTACCTGGTATGAAAAAGGAGAGTTTCATGACAACATTATCTATATTGAGAAGCATCAAATGTTCGAAAGATGTGGTCGATGCAAATAAGACCAAGGTAGGCAAGTGTTTGTAACATTTGTTGTCATGTAATGTAATCCGTTTACTTGCTATGGGTGTTGACTTAAAATCGTGTTATGTTGTTTGCAGACTCTACATGCTATATGTGATCTTGGTATTCTTATTGCAAAGAGGTTATGTCCGGACCAGATAAATGTATCAGAAAGTCAGACGGTTCCATTGCCTGCACAACTTTATGCGACAGTTCAGGATGACAAAAATGAAAACCCTGTGGTACGTGTTCTAACAAATCATTAAGCATGCTGTTTGTTAAGAATTGTCAATGGTTACCAAGACATCAGCTCGTCTCGTCGATGGTTACCAAGATTTCTTGCCTTCTCTCTATAGGCTTCCGATTGTAATAATTGATATGTTACTTTGTAGGAGAATGATGAACAGAAGTGGTTGGGATGTGAGACTGTACTGTCCCATTTCGAGGCTCTTATGACAACAAATATTGCTGAGGTACACACCATGTGTCTATGTCCATATTATGATTCCACTTCAGTTATCTGCTGGACCTTGACTCCTCTTTGGTCTTATGTCCTTCAGGTTGAATCTCCCGAAGATAAGATGCTCATAGATGAGACCGATGAATTTGGTAATGAGATCCCTCTAGGGAAAATTGTCCAAATTCTTAAATCCCGAGGAGCAAAAAAGACAGGGGGGAAACAGAAGGCAGCATCTGTTCCAGTAAATACTGGAAAAGATGATGATGTCTTGGGTTTGTTAAGAGAAATAAACTTGGATAACCAGGACAATCTGGGGGAGTCGGAAAAGAGCAAACCAAAGAAGCCGCAGATGGATATGAAAGAGGGCAACGAGAAATCAGTAGATTTTTCGACACCAAAACGCAAAAGATCAGTTTCTAAGAGTAGACCACACTCAGGAAAAGGCTGTAAAGACAGTGATGAGCTTTTAGTGCATTCTGTCAGCAAAGGAAAAACCAGCGACTCCTTAGAAAACAAGTTGAAGGAGAAAAGAAGAGCTGACTCAAATGATAAGGACGTGGTAGCATCACCTACCAGTACCAAAACCCCTGTATCCAAAGGGAAAAAGGATGCTAAGTCCCATACTGAAGTCTCACGCAGCAGTGCAAAGGTAATTTCTTTCTGTTCTATGATATCTAATATGTATTTGCGGGACCTATTGGTAAAGTTTTGGTTCTAAATTGCCAATTCATATTGAACTTTCCCCAGAAGTCTGCTGATGAGGACAGTACTATGGGAACTGCTGAACTGGCTAGGCACAATGGGTCCTTCAAAAGACAGAAGCCAAGACTGGTTTCTGGTTTAGCAAAGGTAATTTCCATGGTTTATGCAGGCATTGTTGAACAAAGTCACAAGAAGGAAGTAGACATATACAGCGGGAGTCAAGTTTGTGCAAGCGCAAGTATGAGCATCCTTCTATTCTAGTGTATGCACTAAGAATTAATTAATGTATGCAGTGTTCAACGCATGACTCGAGCAGTAAGGACTTGGTAGGACGTAGAATAAAAGTTTGGTGGCCTTTGGATAAGGAGTAAGTTCCCTCCTTTATATAATTCTGAACATTTGTTGTAATCTGATCTTTGAAGGTGACCTTCAATTTTAATTTGTTTCTTGTCATCAGATTTTATCCAGGTGTCGTGAAATCTTATGATTCAGCAAAGAAGCTTCATACAGTAAGTTTCCCTCAGACGGCTCATTTTTTATTTTAGATGAAATAACGGTGCATTAATTAGTATCTCTATCAGTATGGTGTATCTGTTCGATCCATTTTCCCTGTTACGAGTACCATCATGGAAAACAAGAATGGTTTGCATTTTATCATGCAGGCTATTCTATGAAATTAGCTGAGAGTATTTATGGTGTATCTCTATCAGTATAGTGTATCTGTTCCATTTTTCCTGTTACGAGTACCATCATGGAAAACAAGAATGGTTTGCATTTTGTCATGCAGGCTATTCTATGAAATTAGCTGAGAGTATTTATGGTGTATCTCTATCAGTATAGTGTATCTGTTTGATCCATTTTTCCTGTTACGGGTACCATCATGGAAAACACAAACGGTTTGCATTTTTATCATGCAGGCTATTCTATGAAATTAGTTGAGAGTATTTATAATGTGATGATTCTTCCCTCTCTGCTCAGCATTGTTTAT
>CBMN011747223.1:0-10191 GCA_000582825.1 Hordeum pubiflorum | reverse complement strand
AGAAATTGTATATACCAAATTATGTGTGTGTGTGTGTATGTATGTATATGTGTGTGTATGTATGTATGTGTGTGTGTATGCATGGTCGTACGAGAAATTATATGATATATGATTGGTTCTACGAGAAATTCTATTATATATACATAACGTGTACAATATGTAATAGCGTAAAATACATTTGAAATGAAAAATAATTAAATAGAAAAGAAAAAATAAACAATAAATCCTTAAACCCCTAAACCTTTAGTCCCGATTGGTGTCCTCAGCCCCCGGCGTGTGTTGCCGGCCACGTGGCGGAAATTTAGTACCGGGTCATGACCAACTGAAACTAAAGGATGGGAGACTTTAATCCCGTTTTATTAGTCCCGGTTGATGAACCGGGACTAAAGGCCCTTCTTAACCGGGACTAAAGGCCGTTTCTTCCTAGTGCACATGTTCACGTGTTCCAAGCTTTCTCAACAAACTGCACAATTTTTCTTGTCACTATTTGTTGGTGTAGCTTCTCCGTGCACCTTGGCAGAAAAAGATCAAATCCTACTTTTTCTGTCCAAACAAATCTCTCGCTTGCCTCCGCAACCGTAGCATCCGCCTAATCGTGCATCATCTCCTTGTACGGTTCGTGACTGCCCGCTAGCTTGCACCACGCGTACACCACATTAGTCGCGTTGGGACACAGAAGCTGCTGCCTTGGCCCATCTTGGACCGACCTTAGACCGCCGCTGCAGCCCCATGGGTTAAGCCACACACAGCTACACGCACCCGCCTGGTGCAACCAATCTCGGCGAGACTCCTGCTGCACTCTTAACGCAAGCCACCAGTCGTATCTTCCGATCACTTCTCGCCTCCTCGATTGCATCTGCGGACGAACTCGCCTAGACTCCGACCGGTTTCCGTACCGATCTGTCATGGCTTCATCCACATCAATGCCTTCGATGAACAAATGTGGCCTCCAAATAACCTAGCTCACGATACGATACCAATTGTTATAATAAATCCAAGGCTCTCCGCTGATCTATTGAGGACCAAACAATCACACAAGGCACGAGACAGATATTTGTTAACGAGGTTCATCGATGTGGCTACATCCCCGGGGCTTGATTACGGACGCACCTTCCCGTGACACCATCACAATACCGCACCCCGGCCGCCAGGGCGCCAGCACACGCCGCAGGCTCTCCTTGCGTGTCTGTGCTATTATGTTGGCATAGGTTACAACGTGTGCCTACCCCTGGTATATATGAGAGGCCTAGGATACAAGTGTCCTACTTGGACACGACTCCATGTCCTATGTAAACACAATACAACTACAAGTCCAACTATAACCTACCTTGTACACTATATTCGACACAATTCTAACACTAATAATAATGATTTTATTAGTAATCCTATTGTTCCTCCCACCACTAGTGCTGAGTCTTATGATATTAAGACTACTTTATTAAATGTTGTTATGAAAGAACAATTTTTTAAAATTTATAATGAAGATGCTATTGCCCATCTTAATACTTTTGTTGAATTATGTGACATGCAAAAAAATAAATATGTGGACAATGATACTATAAAATTGAAGATAATCCCATTTTCTTTGAGAGATGGAGCCAAAGAATGGTTAGTATTGTTACCGAACAATTGTATTCATTCTTGGATTAAGTGTAGAGATATTTTCATCAGCAAGTATTTTCCTCCTGCAAAAATTATATTTGAGGAATCAAATTAAGAATTTTAAGCAACTTGATCAAGACCATGTTGCATAATCATGGAAAAGAATAAAACTCATGCTAAAAAAATTCCCTGCTCGTGGATTAAGTCTTTAGATGATAGTACATAGTTTCTATGCAGGGCTAAACTTTGTTTGCAGAAAGATTCTAGATTCTACTGCAGGTGGTACATTCATGGGATAGCATTTGGAGAAGCTACTAAGCTCTTGAGAACATGACTACTAATTATTTGAAATGGCACACCAAACGAGGTTCAAGTGGTAAGAAGGCAAATTTTGTCGAGGAAATCTCCTTCCATAGCGATCTAATTGATGCTATAATGCCCATGTTTGCTACTAAGAGTGTTACTATTGATCCAAATGGTGTGCCTTTATCTACTTTAATTAAGAAAAATAAATTTGTTGATGCAAATTTCATATCTAGAAGTAATTTCAATAACAATGCTTGTAGGGGTAACTTTGGTAGTAACCCTCGATCGTATCCCGGTAATCCTTCAAATTCTTATAGTAATTCATACAACAATAATAATAGAATACCTACTGATCTTGAGAGTATCATTAAGGATTTTATCAATTCTCAAAAGTTTTCCGATACTACTATAGAAGAAAAATTGAGTAACATTGATAGTATGAGGTGGATATGCTTAAAATTAAAAAAATTCCACCTAATAAGGATGAAATGCCTAAATCTTTGAAAGAAACTCAAGTCTTTGTTGATTCTAATAGAAAATTGATTGATATGCTTAGAGCTAGAAGAGAGCGAGAGGAAAAAGAGGCTGAATTGCGTTATCTTTGCTGGTAATGATGAGGATGTTAAAACTACTGGTCTAACATCCATTGAAACTTTATAAGTATTAAGCATGATAAAGATGGTGGTAAAGAGACTATAGAAGAGTCAACTTTAGTTAGAGGACGCCCCAATTGTTCGGAGGGTGAAAATCTTGATGCTTAAACTGATAAAAGTGGGTTTGGAGAGTTCAAGACTTTAGGTAGTGTTGCACCCACCAGTTTGGATTTCAAGGACTTTAATTATGATTATTTTTGTCTTATTGAATGTATTTCCTTGATAAAATCCTTGTTAAATTCACCCAATGCTTATGGTCGGAAGGCTTTTACTAAACATATTATAGAAACGCTTACTAAAGCTCATGGTCTTTGGCCGAGTTCATAATGGAATCTCTATGAAGGAGTGTCAGCAGTTGTCAGTGTGGGGCTGATGGATTCATCTATTCTTGAAACAAATGCATGCAATGAGAACCTCTCACTCGCGTTTGATCTTCATATCCATCATGTACAAGTTACCAGTGATCGCCTTCAGGTTGTCAAGAACATTGAGGTGCTTAATTTTTGAAGCTGGTGTCGGTTTACATGACATAAAGATTAAGACGAGTTCATTCAGAATGTGGAGACTGTCCATAAATGTTGGAACACAAATTTTAAAGCTCACGGTTTAGGAAAGGCAACTACTGGTCTATATGTTGGTAGACATGTATGGTTTATTAATCCTCTAGAGATTACCTTATTCCCATAAATATTATTAATTCTTAAAGTTTTCTCCAACGCCAAAAAAGGAGATATGGAGGTATCATGAAAGTAGGTTGAGGTACTAAGGGAAAGCCAACTGCCCCCTTCGTCTGCTTATCCAGGAGGCGACGGGGTCTCCATAGGCGGTGAGCCCATGGGTTCCCGCTTCCTCCACATGTGGCTCCAGCGACAAAGGGGCAGGTAACCGAGTGTCTCGTGCCTGACTTGTAGATAGGTTTAGGGCTTTCAACAGCAATGCTTTGATGGCAGTGGCGAAGCTGTTTCACATAAGTCATTTCCAACTATTTCGCATGATGGTGGTCCTCCTCCTGGAGGTGTCGATGAGCACGGTATTTTTGTTCCTCCCTGGATCGTCTGTCTAGCGAAGCTAGTTTTTTTTTTTTTTTGTTCAGTGAGGCTTCGACCATGATCAGGCTATGCAAAATGTCTCATCGGGTCTTCCCCCATTACGGTGGCGTGCTTTGATAACGCTATGAGAATGTGACGTCGTGTTGTAGGAGCCATCAAGTGCTCGGTAACTCTCGCAGCGACGGAGACATGCATAGGATGTCCAAAAGTTCTGGCATAAAGGTGTGGTTGTAGACATGTGGATTTGGTGGTCTTTATTGATCCGTCGCGATGATACATACATCGTCATTTTACGGTAGCGATGCTTTCTTTGATTCTTAAAGTTTTGTCACATGGCGCGGCAACATATCTTCGACAAGCGGATCTTGTCTCCTCATCTACCAGCGGCCACTTCGGTCAAGATGGAGGACGTCGGATGAAGTCTCTTGTGACCTCCCACACTCCAAGACTCTTTGTATTTTTATTTTTTGTGGTACTATGTAATGTTTGTGCTGGGATAATGTGGTTCCCTCCAGTGTCTTTGGGTGTGTTTTGCGTGACTACCTGAACAGCACGTGACAACCTTCTCAAAAGAAAAAAGAGGAAAAAAAAAACAAGGTGAGATTCGCACCCAAATTGGACTCCAGTCTCCAGTCCGCCGCCGCCGCCGCCGCCGCGCGCGCAATTTCCTCGCCGCCGGTATGTATCCTCCTCGCCCGACGCCTCACCGCTTCTTCTGTAGCACACGCCCTAACGCCGGCTGCACGAACTCCGCCACTCACCTCCGCCCCCATCCCCATTTAACCCTAAGCCCAGATGTGATTTGCTTGCTCTGTTCTTGTGCAGAAATTTCTTTTTTAATACTACTTGTATGCAGTTAACTCAATGCACACCAATTTTGGGATGTTTTAATCATTAATTTTCCAATCTGAAACAGCAACGGACAACTCAATCTGAAACTAGCTTTTGTGAAGTTGTAACTTTGGCCTCTTTCTGTAAATTCATGCCTGAAATAGCCATGTTTTTTCCTGTGAATCATCATTTCTGCGTCGATGTTTATTAAATGGATAACTGTGTTTGATTGTTAACCCCTCTATATCTACTCCTCCCTTGGCAGCAGGACCGTTTGTGGAAGATCCGCTCAACTCAATAGTGTGGCCGGTCATGGACATGGAGGCGATTTTCGCGAGCACCGATCGTCTTCTCCAGCTGGCCAGGGGCTCCCATGCGCAGCCTGGCACTCTGGGACGCCTCCGGCGGGTGCTGGACCACCTTCGCTGACTGGCTCAAAGTGACGTTGAACGACTTGGTTGGCTTCGTTGATAGACTTGACAACTTCACAATGATGGTGGACGACCTCATCGCTCACCTCAAGGCCACGAGCCGCCCTAAAGGCCACCATAAAGGCAGCCGCCGCTGCGTCTCCCCTGCTGGCCAACTCGCCGGCCTCCATGGAAATGATCTCTTCCGCACACTGATGACCCTGCAGCTGCCTGCGGCTGCGCCTGTGGAGTTCTTCCTGGAGGCTGCTCTTGCTGCGAAGAGCCTCGTCGTGCATGACCACCTCGACCTTTTCATCGAACTCAGTGAGGTCATCTTTGAGGGCAACGCTATGGCGATCTACGAGTACAACTTCATGGCCTTCATGGACCACAGGAAAACCTTCAACAAGTTCGTTCAAGAGCACATTGACCTCGCCAACGCCGCTGCAATTTCACGTCCACCGACTGGCCCAACGAAGTAAAAGCTAGCTCGATTGGTATAGTTAGGCTAACTAGCTGCAAGTAACATGAAGGAGCCAGGAGAGTCATTGATGGATCCTTGGCTGGCTTCCTTCCCTATGTAGGTTGCTGCATCATTGTTTTCGGGCCAAGAACAAAAACGACTACTAATGTATGTATTACGGTACTTGTCAGCGACCGATTATCTCTTAAGTCGTAGTAATAGTTGCCATCGAACTGCGCGGCGCCCTGTTCTATTATTAACAGTCTATATGTTACTTTTGTCGTATTGTATTACCTGCTTTCTTCATGCACAATACATCTATATATTTTGCCTCTCCTTATTTTCTGATGATGGTACATACAGATGTTCACGTGCTGACATGAACCAATTGACATTGATTAACAAATGTCTTGAGTTTTTGTCCCAAGTGTTTGATCTTCGAAGCCTGCAAGCAAGCCTGCTCACCATGGTTTCGAATGTGGTTGAAGATTAATAGCAAACACATGCAAATCTGTGCTGGCACAATTGTCATTCAGGTATTTGCAGGCTGCTGGCTGCCTTATTCAAAGTTGTATGGATTCAGGGTTGTTCAGTTTTTCAGTAACATGCAAATGCTGATAATATGTATTTTAAGAAGGAAACTTCCTTATACTGCTAAGTACTAATTTCTCTTGTATCCCCCTTGCTCATGTCACTTATCTATTCTTTTTTTTACTAATAACCTGCCTTAGATGATAGATGTATTAAAACTAGTCTATTTTCTATTCAGCATTATGAAAGCAGTATTGAACTATTGGCATCTAAATGAACAGTTTTATCAATTATTTGTTCACTGTATGAAATCTATATGTAAGAGAAGAACATCTGCATCTAAATGTATGTTCTTCAGGAACTGCAAACAGCAAATTTGCTTGCTGGCTACAATGGTTGGCATTGTGCAACCGCCAACCAGTGTAGTGACAAGATGCCACCATAGACCTCGCCAGAGGCATTTCTCCTGAGCAAGCACGTGACATACTCCATCACTCCGGCATCACAAGGCAGTCTCACCTTGCCATCGCTTGTGAAGCCAAACTCCTCCTGGGACATCCTCAGGAGCTCTCTGAAGATCAGCGTGCTGAGGTACACTAATGGTACCTCGAAGTGCCTCCCATTGGCCGAGTACAGACACAGTGGCCCTTGACCACTATTCAGGTGCAACACTTCATCTTCTTTGGCTGTTGCTGTCAGCCTCTTCCTCTTAAGTACTGCTATTCTCTGATACTTCTTCGCCAATTGAGCAAGTTGCTTTGCGCTTACCATGGTTAGTTCGGTGTCTTTTTTTTAGCTGGAAATTGGAGAAGCGAGCTCTGAATTTTATAATGCCCTGTTGGTGGTGGATGAGTTGATGAAGTGATACTGTAGAGCTTAGCCGTCTGCTGAATTTATAGCCGAGAGGAAGGACATTGGGACGGTGAAGTGTAGTTGTAATCAGAAAAAGATGGCAGGGGACAAGACCATGGGATCAGCAGATGCAGTGTTGTAGTATGATTAATTTGGATTAGATTGTGCTGGGGCCAAATGTTTGGAGCATCAAAGCATAGGTTTGCTCTCACATAATGGGTCAGTGTGGCAAGCTGGTGAGGTACAACTCCATGATCTGTTCTGTGACTCAGATTATGGAAGGATCGGGTTTAGATATCATCAGTGTCAATGATCATGCTTCTATATGAAGGTCTGAACTTGATGTCATGTTCCCCTAAAAAAAACTTGATGCCAGGTAAGACTAAATGATCAGGAACTCATTATGGTCGTGATTGGTCGCCGCTAAACTTTCAGTCTCAGATTGGTTCTTGATCAATCAGGTGTTGTACCTCTGCCTGAATCAACTTGCTCGACTGATGTCATTCTTTCTTCAGTTCATGGTCTTGTCTGTGCATGACCAGTCTCCTGTCTCCAGTCCAGTATCCCGTGTGGTTTGCATTTCACTTTTGCATCTCAGATTAATGTGAGCAAGCGCATGCCATTCTCCAAGACCATGGCATTGCAGGGCAGCGTGATGCGACCGACGCCCGCGAACCCAAACTCCTCCTGAGACATCCTCAGGAGCTCGCTGAAGACCGCCGTGCTGAGGTACGCCAGTGGCACCTCGAACCGACCGTTCATCGGTGGTATACACCACGCAGTGCCCCTTCACCGCTACTGAGGTCATCGCATTGCGCTCCTCGTCGGCTCTTTCCGCTGTCGTAGTCTGGGTGAGCCTCTTCCTCTCCATGGCCGCCATAGTCTGCCGCTTTGCTAGTTGGGCAAGCCTCTTGGCACTGAGCATGGCTGCTTCTCCTATTTATTGGCTGAAACTTTAGAGAAACTTTTTTTACCAGGTGGTATTGAGCTAGGTGCTGTAGTGGTTGGCTTGTGGATGAACTGATGATTTGATGGTTGTGCTAAGCTGATAGATTTATAGATGAGAAGAGAAGCATCATGCAGTGGAGAGAGCCATGAAGTCAGAACATACTTCTTGCATTTCTTGTTTCTCGGATCAAACTTATTATGAAGCCACCTTTGTTGGTTTCCTGCGAAAGCGGAGTGTCACAATTTTTAAGCTGATGCAGATTCCTCTCATCCATGTTGTGTCGACTGCTCGGTTCCAATGCAAGTTTATATTTGAAATGTGATGCTTCCAGTTCTATTTGGTTTTCTTGGACATGACCATATAAGCAAAGAGGTAAAGAAAGGTTCAGAAGCGGAAAACGTCTCTGTAAGAAATGCTGCCTGAGAGGCTGAGACATATTCAGCAGTTTAGTTGTCCAGCTTTATATTGTCCTTTTGGTTTTGAATTTGTTTGTAAAATGTTTAGAGAACATGTTGAGCATACAATATGTTCCAATGTTTAGAATCATACAATCTGCCTGGCTTAACAGTTAATTTGGGACTGAAACTTATGAGGTGAAGGTGCAGTTAATCTGTTCCAATGTCTGCATTTTTTCTAGGTTACAGAAGGCAGAGCCTGAGTCAAGTGCCTGTGCATGCACCTGTCTGTCAATGTCTATATATACGGTTTCATTAGGATGTGATGAACAAGCACCCAAAATTAATATTCTGTACTAACTACTAACACAATCATAAACAGAAAAGGACACAATCATACCTCTTATCTTTTTTGCAACTAAAACAGATGATTACGGCAACTATACTGTGATGTCCAAGCAGGCAAGTACCAACAGACACTGCTAGTAGCATCCCCAGCAAGAGGCTAGTTTCAACAACTATTCCATTTAATTTGTTTTTACATTATTATTGACATGTCATTCAAAATATAACTAGTTGGAGTATACTATCAGTTTGCACCAAACACTATCAATTTGCACCGGGGTGAATGAAACTAGCCTCTCAACACTAGAGCAATCAATGCTACTCTCGTTGGAGTATACAAGTATCGAACTTTACTTAATGACTAATGTATCTATTGCTTCCTTTTTCCAGGATGGCAGGGAAGGTCACATACATAGCGCAACACCCTACATCCGCGGCATTATAAGAGTGTCACAAAGTAGTTCGCATGGCTCTGCAGGAGAGATAACACATAATATAGTTGACCGAATTCGGTATGCTTCAAATATCTGAATGGGTCTAATATTCGCTTAGCGATGCGTCGTAGGATTGGGAGGCAACATGGACTTATAAGCACGTTCCATTAGACCAGATCGGGTGACCGATGGTCGTCGGACGAGGGATGCCGGCGGCATGGAGTCGAAGTATCTTCTTCCTGGAGTAGATAAAAATCTGGATGTTGCAAAATCACGTCAACCCATGGAACGGAAATAAAGGCGTGGAATGGCAATTTTCGGCAAGAACAGAGTGCAGCGTTTCATTGCCAGGCTCATCTGAACCGGGTCAGAAGAAAAATCAAAACAAATTATAACAAATTCAAAAAATTCATTTTTTCCCCATGGTTGATAAGTTCTTGCATGAGGTCCGCTCCAATTTTCAGAGCATTTGAAAATCTGAGCAGCTCTCAGCAAAAAAGACAAATCGGATTAAAACAGTGCATGAACAGTAAGCTTATTTAGAGAACACGGATTTGTCTTTTTTACCAAGAGCTGCTCAGAAGTCCAAATGATTCAAAAATTACAACGGACCTCATGCATCAAAGTATCTACCCATGGAATTTTTTTTGAATTTTTTGAAATACCTTTAGTATTTATTTTGATTTTTTTATTCAGCGTGAATGCAGATGAGCCTGGGCTCAGAAATGGATTTTCGGCAAGAACAGCACAACATATCCATTATAAAGAGAAAAGTAAGGGACGTTGGAAGTTGTGCAGTTGTTTATTTCCAAAATAAACTAGGAGGTGACGTGGGTGGCTGGAAAGTATAGCTATTTTTTTGTGGATTATTGTATCTCATCTTATACTTGCAAGAAATTAGACACACATTTAGGATTATTATAGAGCTTGTTTTCAGCAAGATCATGTGAAAACTTACTTGGCAGCATTGTTCTCTACACAATTATTTGTCCATGGTAAATCAATAACTTTTGATAGTTTTTTGGTTAATATTTCGTTGATTTTTTTTTGTTAAATATTTCTTGTAGTTATACCCTTTTTTTTACCTCCATCCGCCTCATCATTGTATCATGCATAGATATGCTTCCATGCATGCTCATCTTACTTAACTCTATCACTTGGTCATCTAATAGAATGCAATGTGTATATTTATAATAAATGCTAGGACAGTTTATCTTATGGCTTCTTCTGTTTAACATGTAACTAGTGTCCTTTGTGATTGTAACGAGAGAGTGTATCAGACGCTAGAGAGTATAGAGCAGCTTTAACCATACGACGAGCGTGTTCGGAGGCTCTCCAGCTCCACACTTCACAAATTTCTGGAGGGGAGCT
>CBMN011747218.1:0-10339 GCA_000582825.1 Hordeum pubiflorum | reverse complement strand
TAACTATTTTATTATTGCCTCTAGGTCATACTTCCAACATGAACCCACCCACCTTCGCCATCACCACCCGGGTCCCGCCCCGTCCGGATCCGGACGTCAATGGCACATCAGCGACATGGCACGGCGCGGGCCACTTGTCCGAGTCCACCCACCGTGCCCACGTCAGCACCCGCGGGAACCGCTACTGGCACCCCGCGCCCACCCGCCACGAGTCAACAGTGCCCCACCGCGCAGCCACACCCGCCAGGCGGGTCGCGACCGCACGTAGCAGCAGCGCAGGCCTCGCTCGCGCGGCGCCCCGCGCTGCGCAGGGGATCTTCGTTCGCGGGCGAAATGCCCGAAATGCCCCCGCCTCTTTCCTCTCTCTCGCGAGGACATCCGCTCTCCTCTTCCTCATCTCCGTCTGCGCGTGCCGTGCTCCATATAACCATCTCTCTCCTCCAAATCTGCCCCCAAATCGCCATTTCCTTCTCTCTCTCTCCGCTTCTCCACCATCGCCACCGCCCCGCCGCAGATCGGGACGGTCCCGCCCGCGCGCCCCCCCCGTCGTGTGACCCGAATCCCCAAATTCCCGATCAAATCTCCCCGCGGCCGGAGCCGATTCGATCGAATTCGAGCCCCGATCTGCGGCCCCCGGGCAGGCGCTGCGTCGGAATCGGCCGCGCGCGGCTCGAATTCGGGTGATCCGGAGGCGCATGGAGGGAGGCCCCGCGGATCCGAGCTAGGGTTACCGCCGGCGGTGATCTGGTGATGGTGCAGCGCGGCGCCGGGAGGACTCGGCCAGGAGGGATCGGCAGCTGGGAAGATGCGCGGCTATGCATGGGCGGCACCAAGGCTGCGGCGGTGAGGGGTGCGACGACCGGCGTCCTTTCGTCCGGCACATGTGGCCGGCAACTCGCGTAGAGGCAGCTCCACCACCGGCAAAGGGACCAGCCTCTCCTCCTCCTCCTCCCCTCTCCTCCGTTCCTCCGCTCCGGACGACCTCTTATCCACCCGCACCGACGACTCCCCCGGCAGCACCCCACAAGCAGGAGGAGGCCGCCGATTCACCCCGTCCGCCGTCAGCAGACTCCTTCCTAAAGGTGCCTCATACTTTGGTGGATATATCACTTTGGGATTTGCTAAGCTCCGCCAGATTTAGACCAAATTCAGTATGCTGCTGGAGTCATCAGATGGCTATCATATTACTGCTTCGAAAACTTGATATATGGAAAGTAACTAGATCTTCTCGCCTGGTTGAGAGGTTACCCTAGTCTAGTGTTGCTGCGAAGCTCCTGGCTCAGTATACATATACATCATCTGTGCCGAGCTAGTTGTGCGCATGGTTTGGTAACGTCCAAGCTATCTTCTAAACGGTGCAATGAGTGTTTCTTTGTATGGGTGGACTGAATTCTTTGCCACCTCATTGTGAGAATTTTGGCACTCCACATGTAAGGCGTGTGCAAACACGTCGCCTTATTGCGAGCATAATAAGACTTGTTTGGAGCACATCGTTCCTCTATTGGATAGGGATGGTATACCATTCGAAGGTGTTTATACGTGGTGCAAGCCGTGTCGTGTTATGGACTTCATTAAGATAACGTGTCATGTTATGGACTTCATTAAGATAACGTATTTTGCCAACCGTTTCAATATCCTTGGTTGCTTGTTTTTGTTTGCTAATCTAATACAAGGAGGCAGTAAGGATTTATCTTCCATTTAAACAAGGAAAATAGGAGAAATGAAGAAAACAAACCTCAGATTTGGTTGTGAGCATTATACATTGCCTAAAAATCATCATGGAAATATCAGATTTTGTGCTCGAACAGTTAGGTACTATCCATTTCCGGAAGCCAATTGCAGTTTGATTATGAAGTTTTTATTACATGCTTGACGTGCATTAATTCGTTGAGTCAGAGTATCTCCTTATAAGAACATATTTGACATTAACATTTGAAGCATGCCTCATCTGGAACGTTTTTTTTCCGCATTTGGCAGCTTAAGGAAATTTATGTTGTCGCACTAAGGTTTGCTACCTTTGCGACTCGACACGTTTAGATAATCAACTACTTTTTTAGCTGTTTGGCTGTTGCAAGGAGAGTTACTTTTTTCTATTTCTGGTTCAGTTATGCTTAACTGTGCTTCTTGCTTTGACGTGTTCTCTGAGCGTTCAATATCCCCTTCAGCGTTGTCCTCGTGACATGAAGATGTTTTTGTTTCTTGACTATTAACAGAAGTAAAAATTTGCTTTACAGGACGGGCGTGAATTTCGAGTTGGAGATTGTGCACTTTTTCAGGCTGTTGATGTTCCGCCTTTCATTGGGTTGATACGCTGGATTGAGAAAAAAGAAGGCTTTCCCAGGTTATGTGTAAGTTGGCTCTATAGATCTGCTGACGTCAAACTTAACAAGGCAATACAGCTCAACGCTGCACCAAACGAGATCTTCTATTCATTCCACCAGGACGAGACATCTGCTGTCTCTCTACTACATCCTTGCAAAGTTGCCTTTTTACGCAAAGGTGTTGAGCTGCCAGCCGGAATTTCTTCATTTGTGTGTCGGCGTGTATATGATATTGACAACAAGTGTTTATGGTGGCTTACCGACAAAGACTATATTAATGTAAGTGCTATAGTTACCTTCCTCCTTTTCCGTGTTATATACTCTGTGGCTTATCTGTGCTCCTTACAATCAGGAACGGCAGGAAGAAGTAAATCGACTTCTGCATAGAACAAGGTTAGAAATGCATGCTGCAGTACAGTCAGGTGGACGCTCACCGAAGCGGCTAAATAGTCCGTCATCTGCCCAGCAGAAGTCCGGTTTGGATGATGGGCAAAATTGTGGTTTATCTAAAGGAAAGAAGAGGGAGAGAGTTGAGCAAGGAATTGATCCAGCTGCGCGAGACCGTGATCGTCCCCTTAAGGTCGAAGAAGGTGAACTGGGGAACTTGAAGGCAGAAAATATGAAGCATGCATTTACAAAGTTTATCGCAAAGTTCACAGAAAAAGGCGGGCTTCCTCACACTGAAGCAGTCGAGAAGCTAGTCCAGTTCATGCAACTTGATCGAACTGAGCGGAAGATAGACCTTGGTGGTCGAGTAGTGCTTGCACATATTATTGCAGCTACAGAAAGTCCTGATTGCCTTGGGAGGTTTGTGCAACTAAGGGGCCTTCCTATTTTGAATGAGTGGCTTCAGGAGACTCACAAGGGGAAGTCTGGTGAAGGGGGTAGTCCTAAAGAAACTGATAAGCGTGTTGAAGAATTTCTCATGGCCCTGCTTCGTGCTCTCTCAAGATTGCCTATCAATTTGAATGCCTTGCAGAGTTGCAGTATTGGGAAATCTGTCAATCATCTGCGTAGCCATAAAAATGCTGAGATACAGAAGAGGGCGAAGTGTCTTGTTGAAAACTGGAAAAAGCGTGTTGATGCTGAAATGAAGTCAAATGAGGCGAAAACTGTAGTATCTGGTCAAGCTATTTCCTGGTCAGGGAAAGGGGGCGCTCCAGAAGTTTCTAATGGTGGAAACAGACGAAGCTCCTCAAGTGAGGCCAGTCCGAAAAACCTAGTATCTCGGACTGCTAAACCTGGTGCATCTGATCTTGTTACGAAGTCGAATCCGCTCACTTCTGGCTCTTCGAAGTTGCAACACATGCAGCCTGCAAGTGTTGCAACCAACTCGAAGGATCCACCCTGCAAATTGGCTGGTGGTTTTGAGTTGCCAACAGTGAAAGAGGAGAAAAGCAGCAGTTCAAGCCAATCACTGAACAACAGTCATTCATGCTCCAGTGATCATGCAAAAACATTTGGTTCTCCTTGGAAGGAGGATGCGAGAAGTTCTACAGCTGCTTCTGGCAATGCTAGTAAAACTTCTGGGAGTTCTTCACGCGTCCATCGAAGGGCAAACAGTGTCCGTCTTGGTTCTGGGATACAAAAAGAAGCTACTGCAGGAAGATCTACCTCACTCGATCGTTCGTCGTTCCAGGAAAAATCATCACAATCTGGAGTGGCGTCTGAAAAAGGAGGCGACACACCCTCTGATAACAGTAATGGCCATAGATTGATTGTCCGCTTTCCAAATCCTAGCCGTAGTCCAGCTAGAAGTGTGAGCGGAGGCTCATTTGAGGACCCGTCTGTTACTGGGAGTAGATCTTCATCTCCTGTAGATAAGCATGAACAGAATGGTCGGAGGGTGAAAATGAAGATTGAAAATTCTCGACCTCTGTTAGCTTCTGATGCTAATGCTGAGTCTTGGCATAGCAATGAGATAAAAGGGGTTGCAGGGTCTGATGAAGGTGATAAATCAGCATTCCCTACATTGGAGAGCAACAGGAGTACTGAAGAAGCTGTTAAGGAGGCATGTGCATCACGGCCTGCAAGTTCGTCGCAAGTGAATGAGAAAGGAGTCTGTTCAAGTGAAACCAAGGGGAACTCATTCAACCCTATGAATGCTTTAATTGAAATAAAATATTCTGAAGCTGGTACTCCTCTGCAAACTGGAGATGATACTGCGATGAACCTTCTTGCCAGTGTGGCTGGAGAAATATCTAAATCCGAATTAATTTCTCCATCAGCTTCACCGAGAAATTCATCTGCAAATGAAGTGGGCTGTGAAGGTGACAGCATTGAGAAGTTAAAGGTAGAATGTGACATAGCCCCATCTCAGCGTCAAGGTTCCTCAGATGTTCAGAAAGTCATTTTGGTGAAGCAAGAGAAAGCTGATCCTTGTATGATTGCCAAGGAGGAGCGTAACCAGAGGGCTCACTTATCATTGCACGACAACAAAATCACAACGTCTACTGGTCTGTCAGCTCAAAATGGTACAGATTCTAATGCCGTCGAATCTTCAGCAAAGACTGAAAACCAAGAGGAGGGTTGCACAAATAAGTGTCTTCCTGTACCTGGGGCTGATTCACAAGGTGATGATGATAAAGACTTTCCTTTACCTGTCTGCTTTTATCAACATTTATATGGAATCTAATATGCATTCATGTGCAGGTCAAGATCGTAATGCATGTTCCAGCCTTGGGCCAGTTGAAGATGGTCGCATAAGCAGCCCTGATGTCGCCGGCACTACTTTAGGTGGTCAATGCAATTTAGCTGTTTCTAATCGCACGCCAGAATTGCCCCCTCCTGAGGAGTTGCAATTGTCTGTCCCTGATAAACAGGCCCATGCCTGGTTAAAGCCAACTGATCAAAAGCCGCCTGTGGGTGTACTAGATCAGTTGGAAGCCATCGATACACATGATAGCAGCGCTGGTAGTAAATTGGATTTGAAGTCTTCAGTGTGTCCACTGGCTGCGGGTCCCAACAAGGCTGAAGTCTTGGGTGTTAACACAGTGCTGAAAGAGGACAAAAAGGGGCAGCCTTCTTCCACTTCAGCTGATGTTAACAAGCTAGTTGTGTTCCCAGTTGATGTGACGAATGGGATTAAAGAATCAAAGGATAGTTCCAGTGAATCGAGTAGTCAAGTAAAACCTCGAGCTATCATATCTCAGGATATTGAGCATGATGCAAGGCAGAGTCCAAAGAAACTGAGCGATGATGTTGACGGAAAAGAGGTTCTTGCCTCATCAGATGAGGGTTCTTCTATTGCTGCCAAGGCCAAGTCAAATGGTACTGCTAAGCTTGATTTTGATTTGAATGAACTTGGGGATGAAGGGAATCACTCTGAGCCAGCAACCTCTCCTGTTATATGTTCTTCTGCAATTCATGTACCTGGTCTTTCTCCATTTGTATCACCTGTTTTAAGTGGTCTGCCTGCTCCAATAACAGTTGCAGCTCCAGCTAAAGGACCTTTTGTCCCTCCTGAGAATCTACTACGAGTGAAGCCTGAGGCTGGGTGGAAAGGCTCAGCTGCTACAAGTGCATTTCGTCCTGCAGAACCACGAAAGGTTGCGGGGACATCTCTGACTGCACCTGATGCTGATGCTGCCCGGAAGCGGTCTCGCCCCGCGTTTGACATCGATCTAAATGTAGCAGATGAAGAGATTCTCAAGGAAGATATCTCACAGAGTTCTGCTCAGACAGTTGGATCTGAATCTGCCAACACTAGAAGTCGTGATGGTCCTGTGCGAAGCGCTGGCATTGAACTTGACTTGAATAGGGCTGATGAAGTTGCCGAGAATAACCAGTTTAACTCTTCCAACAGAGTTGAAGTCACATTGTTGCCAGCAAGATCTTTGCCAGGAGGTTTACCGAGTACCAGTATGAATAGCTCAAAGAACTTCTTTGATCTCAATAATGGACCAAGCCTTGATGAAGCTAGTACAGAACCTGCACAAAGGAGTCTATCATCTAAAGGTGCCAACAGCATACCTTTCCTGCCTCAAGTTGCCGGTCTTAGAGTGAACGGCACTGAAATCAATAACATGTCACCATGGTTTGCTTCTGCTAATCCATATGCTCCTGTAGCTATGCAGTCGTTTTTGCCTGCTAGAGGAGAACAGCCTTACCCAATTGAAACAGCATCTGGAACCCAGAGGATGATTGCGTCTGCTGCAGACAGCAGCCAATTCGGAAGTGATTCAGGCAGGGCTCCAGTTATCTCCACACCACCTACCATGGTGTTTCACCCTCCTCCTGCATATCAATATGCAGGATTTCCTTTCACTCCGAGTGTTCACCTTCAGACAGCAGGTTTTCCAATTGGATCGACGTCATATGCCACCAATTCTGCACCTGCAGGAGTTCCATTCTTTCCAACCATTGCCCCGTCACTTGTTGGGTCAACGGTTGCATTACCTCCCCAACATGTGAGGCAATATGCAATAAACCGTCCTGAAGGTAGCAGTAGTGATGGACTCGACAGTAATTGGAAATGGAAAAGACCAGGAGGGTTTGATCTCAATTCTGGTCCTGGGAGTATAGATTTAGAAGGGAAGGATGAACGAATACTTTCATCGGTTAGACAAAATTTGATGACGTCGCCACAGGCCTTTGCGGAGGAGCAAACGAGAATGTACCAATTGCCTGGTGTAGGAATAAAGAGGAAGGAACCCGAGGGCAGTTGGGATCCCGACAGATCATCATACAAGCAATTGTCATGGCAGTAAGAACTTTGGCAAGACCTCGCATCGACTTCTTTTGTCTGGTGAGACCCCTATTCAGTTTCTCTTGTGCGTCCACTTTTCTTGTTGGGTTAAAATTAACCAGCGGGTGGGTGCTACTTCATATGTGCAGAGGCAACTGCATGTGGAAGTGAGGCGTTGTGTGACCCTGGTGGGCTGGGATATACAACTCACACATGGATTCATGTCTGTGACGACATGGGATTGTGGGAGGAATGAAACATGGCTGTAATTGCTGTAAATGTTAACCATATTCATACTTTCCTGGAACCAGTTTTCCTCAGCTTGAGCAGTTGCTTTGCTAGAGTTTTGTATCTGCCAGGCTTGCTTCTTCTGTTTTGGCCAGGAGGGTATGGGTTTGGAGATGGAACGGTAATGCTCCTTGGCATCTTCAAACACCCCAAGCCGCTGTAATTAGTCCCGGTGGTTCTTCTTTCTTCTTTTAAGTTTCTTATGATAAACTGTCTTTGACATTGCTGGGCACATCTGCAGCTTTAACATATGATTTAGCCGTGACATGTATCCTGCCCTGCGGGCAAGTGTTGCATCAGTAGATCAGGAAGTCATAATAATTTGCCGTGGCCAACCCTGTTATTCATGTTGGTTCCTATGTTTGCTGAAACCTGTCGCCCCGTTGTGGATGGAGGTTGTTGCGCCGTGGCGTTTGCAGCAGCTGCATCTTGTTGCTCACGGACGCGCGTCTATTGTAAATTTGGATCATCTACTTGGTGTCATCTGTTGCATCAGTAAAATCCTGACCACTGCATCTGCGATGGTGACTGTTCGCTGATGCCGATCTCTATCAGTAAACCATTTGCATTCTGCTACTTGTCATATCTTGACATCTCTACAGTCTGACATGATCTCTCGTGAAGAGACCCGGCGATGAAAGCAAGCGAGGATAGGAGGGGGGCATACATGTCTCTCGACGCGTGTGCGTGGGTTCACGGGCCGACACCCGCGCACGCAAGAGAGGCGTGATGCGACGCGGCTCCACCCCCGCGCGGGAGGACAGGACAGGATGCCCCTTTAACCACGGAAACCACCAGTGCCACCACGGCGAGGTGGGGGGAAAAGCAGGCAGCAGCGAAGGGGGAAAAGGGGGGACGGCGACAGGCACGGGGAGGGAGGAAGAGACGGTCGAGGTCAGTGGGGTGGCCCGTGACGCGACTGCTGCCCCGTCCCTGTCCGCTGCCTCCCTTTCCCTTGGCTGCCATGCCTTCCGTCCGTCCTTCCTTTCTTCCCCCGCGCGGCTCCTCTCCTTCCGCGTCTCCGTCGCACTACGTAGGTGTGGTGTGGTGTGTCCAGTCCAGTCTCCCGTCGCTTTCCTCAGCTGCCTGTCTTGTTAGACTTGGGCTCCATCCATCCATCACCCCTTTCACCCCCCTCTCCTCGGCCCTTTCCCCATTATTAATACGCGTCCCTCTCGACAGCGCCCGGTGAAAGCTACCCCCAGTTACACGCAGGCCAGATGACTAACGTGAAGTACGTCGACCCCGTTCCTGTCAACGTCGTCCGTCCTCTCGTATTCTTCTCGTGGGAGCAAACGTTTTTTGGATTTTTGTTACTTCAATAGCAACTGTAGTGGATCCTCTTCGTCCTGGAAGATCGTTTTAGGGGTTACCGTAAAATGTTTTTCCGTTACGATGTCTATGTTGACAGAACAGATCATGTATAAATTGTTTCAGGTCAACTGTGAAGCCTACTAGCCAGTAGTTGAATTTACAACAAGATCCCTGCAAAATAGCATAAAGCTCCTTATACAAGCAAAATAAAGATTGCAATTGGGTCCTTGTCCCGTTCTTGCTCCTGCTCACGCCCGATCGCCCTGGATCCTCCATGGACAGGGAGCTCGCGACACCTGGACAAATCTCGCCTGGACCCGCCCCCTTCGACCGTCACTCCGCCACTCGTTGCCGGCCCTTGCATAGTCGTCGGCCTCACCCTTCCTCTCCTCGCCTCGAGTCGTTCTTCCTGCGCCTCTGCTTCGTCCCGCCGATGACTAGCGCCATGGCCGCCACAAGCCTTTGCAGTCCACGCCAACGCCATAGACGTCCCTCGTGTCGGCGAGCAAGCAGTCGAGCGGCTATCAGGAGCAGCTTGGGCGGAAGCTGCCCGGGTGGAGAGAGGCGGCTGGAGAAGGTTCGGGCGGGGTGGACCTTGCGGCGGCAGATGACGGCACGAGCAGAAGGTGCGGCGACGTGGTGCAAGGCTCGTCGGCGATGGCCGAATCAAGGCTAGCGGCAGCGCAAGCGTAGAGACAAGAGCGTTTGGTCCTGAAACTTCCCTCCCACCAACCATTTCTTTATGATAGAGAAAACCGTAAACATCGAGCAAAAACTGAAAATCCGAGGTACGTTTTTTTTAGGAGGAGCTATAGTAATTTTTTTTGGTATCGGCCGTTTTGCGGGATCTGAAGTGAACATTTTTTTCGTCGTCCCTAGAACGGCGATAATTTCACGGTTCATGGTATTTTACATGATCAGCTAGAGATGCTCTCATGCTTTCTTTACGTCTCGGCATTCTTTATATTGTTTTTGCTAGTGTTCCAGTGTTCTTTAATTTTTCTAGTATTGCTGGCGAGAAATGGATATATAAATTCCATGTTCCAACGCCAAAACACTTATAAGAAACGAGTTGAAAGCACGTGGAGGTGCACGGTGAGTTGCTCCTTTCGTATCTGCACGAACGGGGCGAGTAAATGCCTAGGGATTCACGATGTACTTTATCTATCAAATTCAAGCCGGGGGCTTCTCATGAATGGAACAGGGCAGCCCGTCAAGTTATTTTTCTCGATTGTCAAGTTGGTTGTTTGGTGGTTCAGCAGGTAATAAACCTAGCAAACTACCAATAGTACGTATTCGTTTTTTCAGTCTGCATATAAAATTTGGTCAAAATTAAACTTCATAAACTTTGACTAACTTTATAAGATAAAACATCAACATTCACAATATGAAATCAATATTACTAGATGTTGATATTTTTAATATAAATTTGATCAAACCTTGTATCGTTTGACTTTGACCAAACTTTACATAGGCAGACTAATAAAAAACGGAGTTAGTACAACACACGCGAGACAGATAAACTAGTAGAGTATGAAACCATGTCATACATGCAACACACGGCCGGAATTATGCTCCGTGCGTGTCGTCTTCCTCCCTCGGCCGTAAGCCATAAGCACAAAGCCGTGTCTTGTGCCGGAGGGTGGAGCCGGGCCCCCACCTCAGACCTTCGCCCCCAAGTTTAGAAAGTCGGGCCTTGTTTTCCCGGGCAAATGGTTGGTGGGCGGGC
>CBMN011747205.1:0-12668 GCA_000582825.1 Hordeum pubiflorum | reverse complement strand
AAATGGATAAAATGAATGTATCTATAACTAAAATAAGTCTAGATATATCCATTTCAAGGACAAGTATTTCCGGACGGAAGGAGTATATATTAAAATGAAGTCTTACAAATAAATGCTGTCAATAAAAAATCATAACAAAAAAAAAACTAAAATGCGCATGTCCTAGGAAAAGCCTTAATTTACATATCCTTGTTAATTGATCTATCTATTTGCGCGTGACGACGGACACATAGCGAAGCTCGACGGATCCCATGAACAATCTGCCGCCTTTCCTCTCCACCACCTCGGTCGGCCTCACGCTCTTGGGCCCCCTCATCTCTTCAGTTATTTTTCCGTCGGCATCAATCCTCAAGGCTAGCAAGTGGCTATCAATGCCAAAGGGGAGCTCATTCTTCTCACGGTGTAGTGCCACCCAATATCCTCCTTTCTTGTCGGGCCTTACATTGTCTGGATAGCCAGGAAGGTCGGCGAATAGCTCCATCGTGCCCGCCTTGGAGCCCCTGATCCAGTATCGTAGCAGCTTACACGGCCCGGTCGACGAGATGATGAGATGAGTCCTATCAGCGCTGATGGCAAGACCATTGGGATAAGTGATGCCGGCCTGGAGCACGACGGCCTTTCCCGTCCGTGGGTCGTACCTCATTAGCCGACCCGTCGAGTCCCCGGTTCTTGTCACCATCTCATGTTGTGACCTATTGAAGTTGGTGGAGCTGTCCGTGAAATAAACCTCGCCGGTGACTTGGTCGATGTCCACGCCGTTGGTGAAGCGGAGAGGTACGCCGTCAACCTCCGTGACCAGCACAGTCGCCTCCCCGCCGCCTGGCGCGACCCTCATGAGCCCCTTGTAGGCGTCGGCAATGTAGAGGTACCCGGACTTGAGGTGGAACCGCAGGCCTAGCGGGCGTCCGCAGTGGCTCTCGGTGACGGTCTCCGGGCGAAAGACAGACGCCGTGCAGGCGTCGCTGCTGTAGTCGGGGCTGTAGGTGTACGTCGACCAGCCGAGCGCGTCGCCGTTCCACCTGAGCACGCGGCCGTCGGAGACGCCGCTGTATGGTCCGTGCCCTTTGGCGTCGAAGGCGACGCTCTCCGGGCCGCGCAGCAGTCCGCGCGGCAGCGGCAGGTGGCGCGTCCGCGTGGCGTCGATGCTGGGGACGGCGGCGGCCGCGGCAGTGCTTGGCGAGAAGCAAAGGATTAGGAGCAGCACGGCGAGCGAGATAGTCGCCGCGGCGACACCCCTCGTGCCGCTCGCCATTGTTGACCTGCGCTGGCTGTTTCCAGAGCTCGTGTTTCTTCTGGTGGATTGATTGATGGATTGGTTGCTTGGTTCGTTTGGTGGAGTGCGTCTGTCTCTGTTCTTATATAACGACGGAGAGGGTCCGAGTCCCGGCAAGAGTCGGCCGTCCTCGTCGGCGACGGCGAGAGTACGAGTCCGTATGCGTGTCCTCGAGTAATTCCGATTCGACCTGGCTGCCTCGGTGTTGTTTCTTGTCCTTGGTGTTTTTTTTTTCTTTTCCTTTTCTTTTGCGTTGAAGAAAAAAAATAACACAAAGTTTATCATCTTTCATGTTGAAGGGAAAAGTATATAATTCAACACAAAGTTTACCATTTTTGCTTTAAAAACATTTTAACTAGTGTCGCGAACACTCATTTAAACACATTAAAATGTTTCACGGACTGCATAGTAGAATATATGTTAAGTTCTTGTTATCTAGTACAAAACATTTTTCGTATGTGATTTTTTTTTTGAAATTTGCATAAACGTTTTGTTGGCACACATTGATATTTTATTCAACTTATTACATGAGCACCTTTTTTTTCAAAGATGGGTAGAACACATTTATCTGATGCAAAAGACATTATCTACTGAAACGATTTTTTTTAATTTACTTGAATGAACCCACATGAACAGTTTCCTTCACATACATGCACAACTTTCATACCCAACGCCGCCACACATCAAAGATATTCATTTTCACAAAACATATCTCAAAATCATTCATAATGATGTCAAATTCATGATATTTTAAACATTATGCACATGTCACTTTCTTTTATTTGTTTTTGGGATGAAGACGGGGGCATCACTCTGCCTCTAGCGCTTGCTGGAGAGAGAGAAAAAGACGAGTTGTTGCCAAACTGCCTCCCCTCATGCATCATAGCCAGGAGACGATGAATCATTAAGATGTTGGAGCTGACGAGGGCCGCCCTTCAGACACAACGGTCTATGATGAAGCGGCCGAGGCTGGAAGGCTACTTCCAAAACCAGTAGGATTCAAAGAGCATCGTAGCTTCACCTTGTCGCATCATTGATCATGAGATCACATCAGAGTAGTTGCACTTGCTCTAGTTCCAACGCTAGAGACCCGCCTCCAGCACGAGGTTGATCTAAGCGAGCTGGGAATAGACTCAATGATTGCCTCTCTTCCTCCACCACCACGACAAAGCGAGCAGGGAGGGAGCACTCCCCATCTTCACCAGATCCAACCGCCTCTCGGGCTTATTTGGAGATCTCTCTTGCATCCGCCACCGGTGATAGTGTCCTCTACTAAGGGTGATCATCTCGTCGTCTCCCGTCCAGGTGGGCCGGACCAAGGAGACCCATGATGATTTACCAGTGGGCCATGTTCGTCAGGCCCATAAGCACCAGGATAGGATATTTTCGAAGACTTGATGCCTAGTCCAAGACTTAGAGTTCGTCTACACCACGATTACCCTTAGATGTAACCGACCTATGTGTAAATCCTAGATACCTCCGGTACCTCTATAAACCGAGGGATAGGGCTCGTAGATGACATGCATATACACAAAGTTCTCATGGTAGATCAACTTGTAATCTATACCGCCTCAAAATCTATACAACCAAAGCATGACGAAGATTATTATCTCTTCGAGAGAGCCCGAACCTGGGCAAAATCTTGTGTCTGTGTAACCATCGCACCAGGGCTACAGGTTTGGGACCCCCAGCCGAGATATGATGGATGTGACTCCTTCAGTGATGGCCCATACAGGTCCCTCTGAGTAGTCGCAGCCATCGATGGCGCTCCAGATCAACGACTAGGTTGGATCTGACATGACTTTCCTGTCGGGACAACTCTTTGACTTGATCAGCGTCATCCTCTTTGCTGATTCAACTGGCCACCTCGGCCAGATCGCAAACTACGCCCTGGGGCGGATCGTTAGATTCGGTAACCTGGAATACGTCGCGGATTCCCGCGGCGAGCTTGCATTTTCGAATTGGGTGTCAGACGAGGTTTAGGAGCATGATGAGACGCTCTTCCAAACCCTAGAGTCCGTCTCGACACTGGAAAACAGTGAAGCCCACGTCTCAGATTCGTCCTCGAGCCAGGATCCGCGCACCACTCCAGACGACCAGACGTCCAACCTGGTTGTCAACGAATAACCTGGGTCCATGCCCTATCAGGTCTATGGGAAATTTCCATTGGCCCAACACTCAATTGGACCATGGACGAAAACACTTATGAATGAGATGTTAAATCCGATTCAGAAACCCACGATCTCAGATGATCAAGCCTTGGTTTATGATCTTAGATGTTAAATTTAAGACCCACCCAATACCCGCCTAGTCGCCAATGTCAAGGACTTAACCGACATTCTCGTAAGCACCTCCGAGGAGGCAACCAACATGGACATCGATGTTGGAGAATCTTCGGTCAATGCACCACCAGCTGCTAGGCACACAGGTCGGTGGAACGCAGCATCCACATATGACGTATACATGGTGTACACCCTCAAGGACGGGGGAGGAGACAACCCAGTAAAAACAATGGTGGCAACAATCCCCACACGGTGCCGGCGATTTTCGTAAAAACGGCGGCGACAACAACAACAACAACGGGGGAGGCCACAACAGCGACAATGGAGAGGATTACAACTCCGAGGATGACGTAGACCAAAGCCTTGACCCCGAAGACGAGGACAATTTGAACGAGTCTCTCATCAACCCCAACTGTGACACGCTATGCCTAAGGCTGGTTAGCACCGCCAAAAGGATAAAAAATACATCTCAACGTCTTCGGGGCAAAGAGAACAACCTTAACGATCGAAGGACCGAGCTCCTGCAAGCCGAAGAGTCACCGAAGGCTAAGTTGTGGTAGATACATGCCAACAACGACGCGGGACACCTCGACAGGAGTCTCCTCAAAGAGATGGACGCGTCAGCCAACGAAACCACCATATCCAGGCGCAAATGGGCTGAAAACCTTGATCGACCCATCAAAAACCAACTTCTTCGCATTAATGAATGACATGTCGATACTGCGGGAGTGTTTGTCATGCTTAGTCTGAGTGTCCTCGCATAACAAAATATATAATATCACGTCAGGTTGTAGCAAATAGTTGAGCATGTATATGCTATCAAATGTTTTAACTTCCTCTTCTATCGTTCGGTCGTGCGGAAGCATCTTTAACTGATCTAGAACCAGAGGGGCTTGCTAACATTTAATAGAAGTGAGCAGAGGAAGACTAGTGTAGAAGCATCTCTTTCGGTACAAAAATGTAACACCCTAGTTTTTGCAGATTTTTTCCTTTTCTGGTTATTTTTCAAATTGCCCTTTTAATTGGTTTTATGTCAACTCTTTGGCCTTAGCACTTGGGGAAATATTTTTGAATTACTTTCCCAAGTGGATCCTTGTGCTCAAGACCTCCTCAAAACCTTGCTTCACACCTTCTATCCCTAGTCCTAATTTTCTTTTTCACTAAATATTCCCTTTCTTTCTTAGGAATGTTTATTTCTCCCATCTTTTACGAATCAACATGCTTTTCTCTTGCTCATTAATTCCTCATTTTTTCCACAATGTCCCTAGCATCATACCTCTTCCCAATATCAAAAAAATACATTATGGTGCTATACAAATTTTCTGCTAGAAAAACCATTTTTGCTTCTGGACAGAAATGTCACTTTGTTAAGCAACTATATTTTTCCAGCTTCCTTTGCGGCTGAAATTTTTACCACTTAAAGAACCCTCCTAAGTAACCCGCCTCCACCAAATTTTAGCAAATCACTCGAATAAATCTCTCTAAATAATCAGTCAAAGTTTCTGTCCAGAAACTTTACAGGAAGATGTTGACTCAACCAGTGAAGCTTTAAACGATCCAAGGCCATAGTGGAGCATCAGTTTGAAGGGACGAAGCAATGAACATGGTCTACGAGGCCAGAATGTGCTGCGTGCACGAGTGCGTGTGGTGACCGCGAGGCTGGTGGGGGCCTGGCATGCCTTCCAGCGTGCTCTAGCGCTCGGGCCCCTCTGCCACCACCCAAATGCCGCGCCCGCACCACCGCAGTCTGTCCGCAGCACCGTCCACTCTCCCCCGCGTCCATGTAGCCACGCCAGAACCCTGTTGTCGGCCAGTTTGTCATTCCACAGACACAGGTAGATCCTCTTTTACCAGACTCTGCTTCGTGACCAACTTGCACAGGCCACACTGTTGCAAACTTGTATTGTAAAATATCTAGTTTACCTTGTGCAATCTTCTTGGGAGAGGCTGGTTGTACATATCATAGAACAAGGAACAAGGTAGAAAAAGTTTTTAGCGAAAAGAAAATGTAGAATCATCAGGAGGGGGGAATGATGTATATCTGTTCTGGAATGAAGCCTTATAACTGACCAACGTATGGTCTGAAGATGAATCAATTGTGTACCAGCAAATGAACAAATTGGATGTGCGGTTCAACTTTTTTCTTGAAGGAAAACATAGGAATCATTGACCTGAGTAATCTTAGGAAGACGATGGAGTTCCATGGACTAGAGGGGGTGAATAGTCCTATCAAATAAAATCTAATACAGTTTTTAACTGGTCGAGTTTTATCTACACTCGGTAAACTCCAACTGGAATGATGAATATTCTTCCTATCCAGTTGCTGCTGTATTAGGATTACTATCAAATCACATATCTCGAAGTTCAGTTCTAGCCTTGCTAGCGCTATCAATCGTGTCTATTGTGATTTCATCTACATTTTCGCTGTTTCTACCACAGAAGCTTGATTCAGCCTTGTTGGAGTCCTTGGGCTTGGCGTTTTTGAGCTTGTTAAGTGTTTGCAACCATGATGAAGGATTGCCACACTGTTTGTTGTATTCACATTCGTAACGTTTAGATCAAGTGTAATCTTTTTTGTAGGTGCACCATATTCAGATGGTTGATCTTGTTTGTAGATTACCTCCGTTGAATTTGCATCATGGAGTTTTTATGCATTGGTGTTTGGATCAGTTTTGCACTAATATTTCAATTCATGCTAGGAATGAAGACATGATCATCTTGTATGTAGCACGAACATCCGATGGATTTTTTTTCAAAATCTAGTCTTGGCTAGAGAGATAGGAGTGATGATGATTTCCTGCAACAAGAGTGCAGTCTTCATTTTTTTTCTTCTCAGGAAAAAATGCACAACACTCCTCACACAGAGGTGCAGGGAGACGGAGGGGAACTCGGTTCTTCGTACGATGTGTACTCTTTTTCTATGTACATCATTGTTCGTGCGTTCGAGGCTGTGAAGACAGCACGGCGGTGGAGTAAGTCCCTCACCGCCCCGACGCTGTTCATTTTCCATCTGTATGCATGGGTTGAGATGAGACCAGTACATATACAAGTAGTATGTACAACTCAACAACATTTCTTCTTTTCAATAGAAGAAGAAAACGAAAACTAAAACATCACTGGTGTAGAAAACCGCATTGAAGACCCGAAAATACACACACCTAAGGAAAGGTAGGAATCACCAAATGCAATTAATGGATGTGCCCCATGTATCAACAAAGCTTTCATTGCCCTCACTACAGATTACGTTTACATACTGAGGGCGCATGTATAAAAGCAGACTAGGACCTAAATCTGGCTCACAACATGGATTGAAGGCATACATACTCGAACCGAACAAGGCTGCTAACTGTCGACATGAATAGTAAGTTATATTTTTATAGATGGACCATAAGTTACCTCTCATTTTGCATGGGAGGTATATTTTGAAACAGTTTTTAGTGTGTGGTGCATCTTGTCTCATACATATATTTTTTGTGCAAGTATCTATTTTCCAGTGTGACATGTAAGAGCTATCAGATATTTGCCTTGACCAGTTTTCTCAAAACAGGCTTTCGCCCCGCTTTATATATATAAAGCAACATCCAACAAATTACATGGTCGAACGATACAAAATGGTGAGGCGAACCTACGGTGCCGACCTAGGATAACCAGAGCACACAACTCAACCGAATAATAGCATGGGAGGAACTGAGTACAACGACAGACTACGCCCTAACACACCTAAGCTCCACGACAACGCCCTTAGGAGGGAAAACGGCGCAGAGCGTTGCTGCTGCCGAGTCCAGAATGGACAAGGGTCTTCACCCTGAACCCTGACACGGAATAGGAGCACCTCGACAACGTCTTCAGGAAGAAAGCGGCGCCCTCGAGCGTCGCCGCCGTCGGCACCAATGCATGGAGCTTTCACTCGGTAACTCCGTCATGCCACCACGAAGTCGTCAAGACAAGCACGACAAGACCAGATTCCCAGGTCCGGATCGGGGCGTCGTCACGATCAGAAACAATGACTGCCCAAGCCACCCGCCGCTACCCCTCTTGCCGCCCACACGGCCAAGAGTGGTAGCCACCATGACCAGCATGGAGCCCGCCGGAGAGCTACCCATGTGGACCACCAACTGGAGCCGCCGCCCCGACATCCATGTACGAGAAACCGTCAGCGATCCCCAACCCAGCATCCCACCCACGGTAGAAAGAGCGAAAGGGGCCTCCTTTCACTCCTAGCTCGGCTCAGTCCAGAGCCTGGGTCGACACCTCCATCGTAGGAGGCATCCACGCCTGCATCCCCAGTCAGTCCTGGTGGACCGGGGGGACACGACCCCGAGAATACCGACGGCCGTCGCCGAGCAAGCTCGTGTAACGTCATGCCCGTTGCCCCGGACGCCAAGTTAGCGAACCGTGAAGCGATTGCATTGCGTGAAAGGACACACACCATCATGCCTCATGTTGACACTGCCTTGCTTCATCTATAAAAGCAGACTATGATCTAAGCCACCGCCACCACAAGAGGGACTTGTTTCTCAAAAAAAAATAAAAAAAAATGGCATGCATACTTGAAACGATGAATGCAACTAACCATCTACATGGGTAGTTAGTTATAAGTGACCATAAACCCTTGATTAGCAGCGTGTCATGGGATTAGGAGACAATCGGAACTCAGATCTGCATTTGGGACGGTCAGCCTGAACATGTTGTTTCGTTGGAGCTTCTTAACGGTAGCCACGTATGCGCTGCCGTTTGGTTTGGTGTTGTATCAAGTTACAATCTACTGCTGTGATGTTTTCTTCATCTTCATCTCAACACGCTGACAATTCTGTATTGTTGACCTGATACCAGTTTTCCCTTTATCCATATTATGACAGTTCACAACTGGTTATATTCCGGCACATTTGAGTCCAGAGCCTGTTCTTGTACATACTTTTTAGTGTAATATGCAGCCTGCATTGGACATCATGAACAGGACACACTGACTTTGATCATGATGAGAAGAAGGGAATACAAGTAACACAGGAGCATCAATAATGTAACAGAAATGATACTGTATTTCATTACTAATACGAGATAACAACTGTTCTGCCTCAGACAGCCAGCCAGCCATACAGAGCAGCAAACTAACAACTGTTCTGCCTATCTTTCTTCCTCCAAAACACAAAATATCATGCAAAATATAGGTTTCCACCTATGCATATTACACTACTTGCTACTCTTCAGTTTATAGGGCATATCTACTCTGTCTCGAGTCAAACGCTCCTAAGTTCGACCAAGTTTATAGAAAAAACAATCAACATCGATCTACTCTAGTAAAGCAGATAGATGTTCATATTAGTTTTTCACTTTTTCTATAAACTTGGTCAAAGTTAAAAGGGTCCGACTTGAGACAAAGTAGATATGCCTTGTAAACTAAAAAGGAGGGAGCGCTACTGTAACACCCTATGCTTCGTAGTACTCCACAACTGGATAGTTGAGGGTTCTTCTTACCCAGCAGCAGCTGGAGTAGAGGCGGTCTTGCTAATACTATCAGTTGCACCTATATTTGGCGCTTGTGTCGGATTTCATCTCCATTTTCACCTCGCTGTGTTTATTTTTCTCACAGGGGCTTGATTTAGCCTTGTTGGAGTCGTTCGACTTGCTGTTTCTGAGCTTGTCAAGTGCTTGCAACAATGATGAACCAAGGATCGCTTGCAGTTTTGACTCGTCCAATGTGTTCAGATCCGTAATGTTCAGATCAAGTGTAATCTTCTCTGTAGGCGCGCCACTGTCAGACGCCACATCATGTTTGCTGATTACCGCAGTCGAATTTGAGCAGTTTTGCTTGTTGGCGCCTACTTCACAGGATTTTTCTGTCTGAATGTTGGTAGCAGCAGGGCACGGTGCAATGCTACCATCCTCCACCATATCACTTTCTACAGATGCAGGTTCATTTAGGTCAATAATAAATTTGCTACCATCAGTTTGGACAGGACTATGATTCCTTTCAATTATGGCAGCAGGGCTATGATTCCTCTCAATGATGGAAGCAGGGCTTTGATTCCTTTCAGTTATGGCATTCCCTTGGAGGTCATTTCCAGAATTACCAGTAGTGTTATTTTCTTCTAGTGAAGGGCGCACTTCAGTTACGGCATTCCCTTGGAGGTCATTTCCAGAATTACCAGTGGTGTTATTTTCTTCAAGTGAAGGGCACACTTCAACTATGGCATTCCCTTGGAGGTCATTTCCAGAAGTACCAGTGGTGTTATTTTCTCCAAAAGAAGGGCGCACAAGCTTTCTTCTCTTTTTGCCGCTAACCTCCTTTCCTACGTCCGTATCCAGCCCAGCCGCTTTGCTGCGCCTCTTGAAGTTCAAGAAGGGAGGATCTGCACTTTCTTCTCCTTCTAGTCCACTTGGCAGGTTTAGCTCTGCAGGAGGACAGGGCATGTCCATGCCCTGTTCACGTACCAGCTGTTTATAACCATCTTCTCTAGGACTTGTACTCTTGTTGCTCCACTGTTTTGTTCTCTGAGAAAGTAAATAGAGCAATTGGTTCATTGAAGGACCAGTAATTTCTTGGGAAGATAGTTGTGGCTTCACTGATAAGCGAGAAAACACGTTCTTTTGTGGACGCTGGCTAGGAACTGCCATGTTGCTTTCACCTCCTACATCATGATCAGTATATGTTCGATCTGAAATGTAGGCCAATGTTTCATGTCCAGAACCTGATGAGACTGAACCATCACAATTAAAATCGCGTCTCTGATGTTCTTTTTCCGAGTCCACAGGGCGATCATGGATTGGGATGTAGCCAGTAAAGCTTTCTTTATGCTGAATCATTGCTGATACTTCAGGAGCTTCATGATAAGCTGGCCTCGAGTCTGGAGGTGTAACGGATTTTCCTCTGTTTAAATGCAGATGCTCAGATGCATACATCTCTTTGCATTGCTCGCAGTTAATGTCGTAATCATCCTTCCAGTGAGCATTGCGTTGCGGACTTGATGAATCATGATATGATGGGAAATACGGAGTTGAGGTCAAATAGCTTCTTTCATCACCAGTTGGAACCTGGGTTAAATACCGAGAACATGACAAGCTACTGCCTCCAGACGACTGCTTTACTGACAACCTAACTCCATCAGATGGGCCTTGCATCATGCACCCAGAAGACAAGTTATTGTGCGGATAATCATCAGATAATGGGTATGACTGATTTGCCACAAACTGATCTTGGTGGTATCTAGCTGTCTGAGAGCAAGGAGCAGACACTTGAGTTGAAGTGCCATCTATTGCTGAAACATCTCGGTGATGTTCATGACTATGATAAGGTAGTTTTATTGGGTTGCTGTGGATGGGAGCAGTCTGGACTCCAAAAGGTTTAGTTACCAAGGGCATCGAAACACTTGGATGTGCTTCAAAAGTAGGTGGTACAATTAGATGCATGCTTGTAGAAGCAGAGCAGTTTGTTTCGACAGTTGAGATCTTTGGGGTACTTGAGGGTATCAAAGTGTGGGAATGATCAGCAGAAAAAGGAGGACTATTTGGAGTCAAGCTCCTTCTGTCTGTTCTCCTTCTGCTTGAGTGCTCCTTTTCCATATTTGCACTTGTTGAATAATTGCAAATAGGGTGCTCTACCCTCTTTTTGTCAAATAAGCCATATAGCTGGACGACCTGCAAATGGAAAAACCACAAAATTATATAACATTGCAAACGGAAGGTTCACGAATTCAAAGGATTAAGTTTTTAGCAAACCTGCTGGTAGGAAAGGTCGAAGTAGAACTTTTTTGAGATATAGTAGTTCTCTTCTATGGCAGGAAAAAATTCATCTTCAGCGAGCGGTCTGCACTTCCAAACAATATTGAAGCAAACCTAGGGGAAACAACAGCTCAAAACCAAATGAAGAGTTATTATCGTTAATCAGTAACTGGCAGTCAGCATTACAAGGAAAGCAACAGATCCCCACGACTAAATATTATAGACAGTTCACCATACCCTCTTTCGCCATGTTCCCCCGTTATTAGTGGCCAGTAGTACATGAATGTGGATTTTCACAAATAACTGAGAATACATAGTTCAACATACCCCTCTTCACCATGTTCCCCATATAAGCCGCCAGTAGTGAATGAATATGGATTTTCAACAATAATACACAATTCCACCAACTCTTACATACAGTAAGTAGTAAATGAGCTATGTTCCCCGTTATAAGCGGCTAGTAGTAGACGAATGTGGATGTTCAACAATAATAGAGACTACACAATTCCACCGACTCTTAGATACAGTAGTAAATGAGCCATGTCCACCCAACCTTTATAGAATCTTTATCTGAACCAGAAAAGGGCAATTGCAATCCACAGATCAACGAATCACTACTTTCTCGAGTTCTCTAAGCCCAAGGGTGTAACAGTAGCATATTCTGCTGGATTAATTGAATCAAGAGGCAAGAGGGGGCAACTGCTATTCACAGATCAACGAATCACTACTTTCTCAAGTTCTCTAAGCCCAAGGGTGTAACAGTAGGATATTCTGCTGGATTAATTAAATCAAGAGGCAAGAGGGGGCAGCTGCTATTCACAGATGGTTCAATAAAAAATTATTCACGTTTCCTAAGCCCAAGGGTGTAACCAGACCACATTACAACAGATCAATAATCAAGCGGTATGCATATGACAAGAGCATGTATTACCTGTGCGGGATACGTGCGGCCGGTGTACCGGAACGCGGTCCTGCTAATATCCATGCCGCCGTCGGAGGCGGCCTCAAAGACGCCGTAAAGCTTACGGAAGGTGTAGTCAAAGAGGAACAGGGGCATCCCTTGCTTGACATTTGCCACGAAGGGGGCGTACTCTGGCGGTAGCCCGAAGACGCCGGTGTTGAAGCAGTGATCCCTTGTCTCGCTGTTGGACATGAAGATGGCGCCAGCCATGTCGGCGGCGCCCTCCCTGAACGAACACCTGGGCCCCTGGAGCCTCATCCTGCACTGCACAGGAGAAATCCATCAGATCAGAGATAAATCAACCTTGAACAAAAATCATGGGTTTGGTTAGACAATCAACAGTATAAGATTGCATATAGTGCACGTTTGATTCCAAATGAGGCGGGAAGTGAACTAATATGCAGAGGAAACCACAAAAAATAAACGTCAAGGG
>CBMN011747199.1:0-11342 GCA_000582825.1 Hordeum pubiflorum | reverse complement strand
ACCCTCTTGCCCACGTTGGGTGCAGGTATTTGCTCTTGTGTGTGTAGGTATTGTTGCCGGTTGTTTGCGTGATTCTCCTATTGGTTTGATAAACCTTGGTTCTCAACCGAGGAAATACTTATTTCTACTTTACTACTTCATCCCTTCCTCTACAAAGTAGCAATAATCCACCAGAAGGCAATTGTCGTGCATGCATTTTCCTGGAGTCTGATTTGAGGGTTTTATATTCAATGCGAGCGATGTCATGATGGTGGGTGCCTGTGCGGCCTCGGCCTGACGAACGAGATGTTCAACATCACCGTCCGAGAGGACTTCAGGAAGCTCACATTATGTTTGTAAAGATCCATCGCACCTGGAGGGTTAGGGTTGTTAAAGTTACATGATTTGGTGGAGACTGCATGGTTGTACTTTAGGCCAAATTAGGAATATTGCCTACTTTACCAACATAGTATTGCTAAACTGGGATAAATGCCAACTACCATTCAGCACTGACGTCAATCAGGGGAGGATCTAGTGGGGGTTCCATGGGTGCCACGCCACTAATGAAAATATGAAAACATTGCCTACTTTAAGCCAAATTGAAAATATGATATACTTTACCAACATAGTGCTGCTCATTTGGGATAAATGGTAGAATGCACCGGTGATGTCAAACTAGAAATTAGTGCTATATTAGGAAAATTATTGTTGTACACTTTTGTCAGTGTAGCTCATATTTGCATAACTTCATAAAAATACACAAAAAGTTACTAGTCATCTGAAATATCTTATTTTAGATCATAGGAGTAATACTTTTCATTCACAGCATCATAATATTTGCACATGAAAGTAAAGCTCATATTTGGTTAACAATTTTTCTCGTTTCTACTAATTAGCATATCACTTTTTTAATAGATAATATTTTACTTGTTCATATATTTCCGACCTATATGAACGACACATTATGTCTTCATGTAAACAAATATATCATGTCTCACTCTTTCTCGTAGTACATCCCTTGCTTTGCAACAAAACGTGTGGTAGACAGGTTTTGCCTATTCTTAGATGAAGACTCTGTTCAGTTCACATTGCACACAAACCATGGATATACGTTCCAAGTTGTACTCAATACTGATAATGAAGGTCGCTCCTATTGTCATTCGGGCTTGTAGAGAGAGATTGCTACGTGTTACTTACTGAAAGCTGGCACTGAATTGTTCTGAGATCCCTCGATGGACCAGCAATCTAAATTAGTCTTCTTTCAAATTCTTGCATGTTGAACTACAACTTCGCAAAAATATGTATCTCTATGGACTTAGTAATTAGTATTTTATTTTCATACAGGTCTTGTTAATTATGTAGTTAAAGAGATGGTAGTTACTCCTGCATCCAAATTTCACTGGAAATACTTGACACATGTCATCAAATTTGTTGGTAGACTTGACTCCCTTACTAAGAAGTTTCATGCTGGAGGCCAGATTGGAATATGTGTGCCAGTGGTGCATACCTTGAACATGATGAATTGTATCATTCACAAAATTATGTTACAAAGTCTTTTATGTTAAATATGCTCTCAATGAACTATCGCTTCATACAGTGTCCCGATTCTTTAGTTCCTCTTTTAGAAGATTTTGCCGCCTTCAGTTGTTCCTAAATCGATGCCCAGACATGGTCTAATCACACTAGGTATTTGTCACAACAAGAGGCTCATGGAAATATGCACTAGAATTGAAACCGTTCACATTACTAAATGGAAGCAGTGCGTCCACATTTGAAAAAGGGAGACAATGTTATGTTGATGTTGTATGAAGGCACTGAAGGGCTTTTCCTGTTCATTGACGACATGTTGTGATGCAGTTCCAGGCCAATAACTTCATGTAATCCTGATTGTTAAGTAGTGTATGCAGAGTTGATGATAAGGTTGTGAAGTACTCCATGCTAAGTATTGCGTTAATTATTTACTTTCGTACTGAAATGGTTTTAACTATGTGGTACAATATGTAATGCATGCCATGTCTTCTGAACACGATCATAGTGCAGCGCTCTTGCAAATGAAGACAACTAATGATACATGAATTGAAAATGCTGACAACGCATATGCCACTATAAGTGGAAAGTTTCAGTGGTACACAACATCGATTTCACTTCCACTAAAATTTTCTTGAATTTCAGACATTGCGATACACACAAATTTAGTAGCCTTTCAGCGCATAATTTGAAAAGCATTGCTAAGATAAAGCCAAACATAGTTGAATTCCTCCCAAAATTTTCGCACTGCTACACCATCCAATACAACACATAATAGTACAAACTATTATAACAAACTAATGTAGCCATATTGCCACAGCGTAGTTGTGGCCACGACCAGGGTCACTTCATAGTTCTAGCCATGGCCATGGTCACGACGCTGTTGTGGCCACGTCCATGGTAACCGCCTAGTTCTGGCCGCGGCTATGGTCACCGCCTAGTTGCGGCCACTAGCAAAGCCAACACGCCCACCGATGCCATGGAGACCGCCACGTCCACGTCCGACGCCACGGATGATGCCACCGCCACGTCCGCCCAAGTCAATGTCATACAATGCAACTTGGGTGACCTCAAACCACTACAGAATCTCATCCACATTAAGCATGGAAAGCCGCACGGGCGCTGGTGCGTCCATCGGCGTGGCCTCCACCTCCATCTATGCAACCTCCTCCAGCGCCTTGTCCATCTCTGCCCACAAGGGGGGCAGAGGATCCTCTTCCTCCTCCTCAAAGACTCCAAAATAGAACACTAGGGGGTGCGCCATGGACGAGGTGTTTCTTCTGGATTGGAGATGTGAATGGTGCGAGAGAAGGAACGGCCGCTATGTTATAGCCCGCCGTAGGCGAGCTCTCCATTAAGGAGAGGTGGTTGGATTGGCGTCCAGAGGGGTGATCAAAGGTTCTCGCGGCCTCATCTCACTCATACAGTACACACACAGACTACCACATCGGTGCGATGTCCGGTGGTTAAAGGCACGTCTTCCGGTGAGAATCTCTAACGTACCTGCTCGCACACCTCAACTCCGGCCATTGATACGTCTCCAGGCCGCCTGCAAATACGCCTCCAGGCGGCCTGCAAACACACAATCGGACCGCCACTTGAACATAACCTGCACGAACGCTAACACATGTTATTTTATTGTTAATATCCTGAAATAACTAATGACGGTGCCGCTCCAATAATTTCTATGACTAATAACCGTCATATAATATACCAGCTTAGCGACAGATTAAACGTAACCCAAAATCAGGATAGAACGTCGTCAAAGTTGCCGAGGGCGCTGCCCCCACAGGGGGAGCGGACCTCGTGTTGGTGGACCATCACGAAAAATGATCGTTGGCGATGTTTCATGTTTCGACGCTAGGGTTTTGTCACTGGATAGAGCAAATTTTGTAGTGTATGCAAGGATGAGGATGAACACTTTGATCACATTCGTAAGGTGGTAGGAGTGCTACAGGAAAATGAGCTCTACATCAAATTAATCAAATGTGTTTTCCTACAAACGCAACTTTTATTCCTTGGATTTGTCATAACATGTGAGGACATTTGTGTTGATGATTCTGAGGTTAAAACAATCCGAGATTGGCCAACTCCGAATACCATTTCTTAGGTAAGAAGTTTTCATGGACTTGCAACCTTTTATAGACAATTTGTGAAGAAATCCAGCACTATTATGGCACCAATTAATGAGTGTTTGAATAAAGGAAAGTTCCAATGGACAACAACGGCTGAAGCTAGTTTCAACGAGATCAAGCAAGAACTCACAAGCTCCTGACTTAGTGCTACCTGATATCAATGGGACTTAATAGTTGGAGTGTGATGCAAATGGAGTAGGCACTGGAGTTGTTCTATCTCAAGAAAGGAAGCCCATTGATTTCTTTAGTGAGAAGTTAAGCGAAGCTAGGCAGAATGGAGTACTTATCGACAAGAATTGTATGAAGTTTTCTGAGCTTTAAAAACCCGGGAATTCTATTTGTTACCTAAAGAGTTCATCATTTACACTAACCATCAATCCATGAAGAATTTTAGAAATCAAAAAGCATGTTGATCGCAAGCAAGATGGGTGGCATATCTAGAGAGGTTTAAATTCATTATGCATAAATCTAGAGCAACCAACCCAGTGGTTGATGCTTTGAGTCGTCGTGCATGTCTCCTGACTTCTTTTGAGGATGAACCTCCAGGCAAGGATCAAATAAAGGAATTGTATGAGGATGATGAAGACTTTGGCCATGTCTGGGTAAATCACATCAGAGGCCATCCATTAGGTGATGACTATTTGGTGCAAGATGGTCATCTCTTCAAAGATGATTGTTTGTGCATCCCAATAAGCTCTCTACTTGATAAACTGATTAGAAAGCTCAATTAGGTGATCTTAGTGATCATGTTGGACATGACAAGATTATCACCAACCTGGAAGCTCTTTACTTTTGGCCACAACTAAAAAAAGATATTGGAAAGTTTGTTCAGCGGTGCCCATATGTCAAACCTACAAAGGCCAAGCCTAGAACATAGGGTTACACATGCTTTTGTTGGTTCCCGTTGCTCCATGGGAGGATATCTCTATGGACTCCGTCTTGGGTTTTCCAAGAACAAGACGAGTGATGGTGTGTTTGTGGTCATGGACAAATTCTCTAAAATGGCTCATTTCATTCCGTGCCACAAGACAACAGATATTCATCATGTGGCAAACTTAGGGCCAGTTTGGTTCGTGTCCTCGCTCGAACGCGCCTGGCCTGAACCCTGCGTGAAAACTGCCTGCGATGTGTTTGGTTGCTGTCCAGAGTATTCCTAGGTAGCCTGGCCTAGTGAACCGGTTGTCTTGGTTAGCCTGATGCATAACCCAGGCACGTAGCTTAGCCTGGGCCAGGCGTTAGAAACTGGTCGCCTGGGCATCGGCTCGTAGTTGCCTGGCGCTAATTCTGCTACAGTTAGCAGCTTTTTTCAGGTGGGACAGGTGTCAACTCAATACTTTTTTACTATAAGCTTTCTCCAGGCCAGGTTTCGATCCAAACACCCGATGCCTGGGGAGGCACAAATCTTTCAAATTCGAGGCTATGTTCAGGCATTACTTTTTGCCAGGCAGACAAGCCAGGATGTGAACCAAACACACCCTTATTCTTTCGAGAAGTGGTCAGACTTCATTGAGTTTCAAGGTCCACCGTCTCAAACCGTGATAACATGTTTCTTACTATATTTTGGCTTACTTTATGGAAGCAATTCAACATTGAATTAAAAATTTCAAGCATTGTCCATCCACAAACAAATGGACAAACAGAAGTGATGAACAAAATTTTGGGTAATCTGGTCTGTTACATTTGTGGAGAAATAAAGGGACAATGGGATTTGGCTTTATCTCTTACAAAGTTCTCCTACAATAACTCCAAGCATAGACCCACAGGAAGGATTCCTTTTCCATTGTCTACACTAAAGTTCCAACACATGAGGTTACCCGGTGAAGCTACCATCAATGGGAAACTCAAAATCAGCATTGTCCTTTGCCGATAGTTACACCAAGTTATTTTAAGAAATTCGTGGTGTTTTGGAAGCACAAAATCAAAAATATAAACAATTTGTTGGCTGCCAAAGGAGGTTGAAATCATTTCAAGTTGGATAGGGTGATGGTCTACCTCCGTTACGTGTTAAAGGGAAGCCGAGGCAACAAACGTATGTGCCCTTCTCTATTATGAGGAAGATATATGATAATACTTGTGTGATAGATCTTCTAATCGACATGGGTATGTCCACACACTTTCAATGTCGCGGACTTGACTCTACCACCTAGAAGAAGCAATCTATGAAGATAACTCAAGCTTGAGTTCCAAACCACCAGGGAAGAATGGTGAGAAAGGGGAAAGTAGATCATATGTCAAATCTATTTAGCTACTTCTAGATACTTCTACTCTAGTCTAGTATTTCTTTTTCTTAACCCTAGCTACTATTGTCTAGAGTCATATAAATATGAGTATAATGATGAATCTTAAATAATGTTTTCTAGAGTGTTCTAGTTACAAGCAGGAGTGAAATGTGAAAATTTACAAAGCCCTATAAGGGCCAATTCTTTTGCTGGCTTTCAGAATAAGCTGCCCTCTACTCATCTTATTTTAGAAGTCCAGCCATAATTATTTTTTAGAAGTCTACTAATTAAGAGTTAACTACTAGGCGTCTAAAAATATATTTTTGGTTGAGCTCCTAAAATAAGCTGGGTAAGGGACAACTTATTCTAAAAGCCCAACAACGCCAACAAAAAAACTGGGCTTAAGTAGAGGTCCTCACCTCTGTTTTTTAACCAGACTATGTACCCAACTACCTATAACAGAACTTGGTGTTCCTGTTTAAGATCTTGACAAAATCTTATGCTCTAAGAGTTTTGAATTGAACTCCTACTACCACATCGGCCTATCTCCGCCTCTAGAGTGATATCTAACACAACACGTTGAAGTAATTCCTTCAACACTTAAGTTATACTTGGTGTTCTTGTGTAAGATTTTATGCTCTGGGAGTTTTTGATTGAACTCCTACTACCACATCGGCCTATCTCCGCCTCTAGAGTGATATCTAGCACAACACGTCGAAGTAGCTCTTTCAACATTTGAGCTATACACTTTGTAGAAGCAAGGTGGAGTTGCTCCTCCACAACCGTATGCTACTTCAAGAAAGAATTCCTAACAGCAATTCCAAGGCAGTCATCATCCAGTTCGTAAATGAATTCCACAAGTTCTGACCCAAATGATGGGTGCCAAACGAGTCGTGAAGGATACTGGAGAAAGGGGAAAAAGGGCAGTCATCATCCAATTCACTACTCCCACGATCTAGGCATGGTTCAGGGTAAAAGCAACTTCATGATTCATTATAAAAAGAAAAGCAGCTTCACCATTTTCATGATGCAGGCCATTCAAGGTTTCTTTTGAGAGCTTCCCAACATTTCAGGATAATCAACGATACTGCAACACAAGTTACTTATGGTAATTTTATTTGGGTGGTAGCACTTGCATCTTTCTACATACACTAACCTACAACATATTGAGCATAATGTTATACAGCTATGACTACTATACAAAGCTGGCGCATTTTATCCATATGGAACAAAATAGACCAAAACACTTATTACAAGAACCCAGTGCTTTAACACCCAGGCTCGTCTTTAACTATACAAACTTTTCATATATAAACTTATAGCCAATAAATATCATCGTTAAATGTTGTATGGCTCTATCATTGCATCAGCAGAAGATTATTCACAGTGGCATTCACATTATTCGTTCTCATCAGGTCCTGCAACGAGGTTGAAAAGAAAAGCATTAGTGCATAGTAGCGTCTAGAGAAATTACAACAAGAGACTAGCAAAACCAGAAACGTACTTCAATAATTAGCTCGTCAGGCATATGGGGTAAAACTTCTCGTACTCTATCTACCATGGTATTAACCCGCAACATGCTTCCGTTAATTGTTCCTGCCGTGCCTCGGAACCGCAAGCTAGCAGACACCCCATCGGGCCTCGAGGAAGATGATGGAACAATTGAAGGGCCTGCCATTGACTCAGGCCACAGATTCCAGGTGGCATCTGTATGCTCATAATTATCAGTCACAGAAGCGAACTGCCTCATCATCATCTGAACTCCACTAAGCCCCACAGATCTCACTGCACTAGAGGAACTGGGGTCATCCACCCCAGGGCTCGACCACGGTGGTGCCCAGCGAGAATCAAGACCCGCACCTCTGCAACAACCAACACAAACACATTAAGGAATCAAATATCGACAACTCTGTAGTCACCTAAATTGAATGGAAGACTGCACTTCTGCCATCGTTGATGAACCATATCTTCTGGGGCTTGAGTTAACATGTTAATAAAACAGCCAATTGTTTTACACCTGAGTATTTTATTTACATGATTAGGCACAAAACGTATATTACTACTTTGGTGGTTTTTCCTTCCCTGACAAATGTTCAGTGTTCTAATTTTCAAGTACATCTATATTCAACTGCACATATGCTAAATCAGAAGTTTTTAAGCAACCAGATTCCAGCAGACCTTCCCATAACCGGTGTCAACTGGCCAGTTAACACCAAGAAACTGAGGTTTTGAAACTAGAACACCATTACTCTTCACTGCGTGCTAACTTTGAAGAGGGTCGACGCAGGGAATTAAAGAACCACAAATTGCACCGCTGATGCATAATATTATTGAGTTTTGATGGCTAATTTCAAAATGACGTTATTATATCAGAAATCTATCCAATACTAACGAAAAATAGAGAAGCAATCTGGAGTATAGTCTGGTGAAGCAACTGCCACAGATAATAGAGCATTGTAAGTTTTTTGGGATAATTGGTTTTATGCCCCTAGTTGGGTCACACTCGGCTAGTTTACCCCTAGTTTCCGAAAACACGTGTTCCTGCCCAAACCACTTTGCTCGTCTTATGCTTTTGCCCTTTGACCGTCATTTTGGAAACTTCATAAGAAACTCATACTAACACATAAAAATGCAAATAAGGTATCAAAATGTTCAGAAAACCATCACCTATATATGCATGACATTTGCATTCATGACAAAAGTGTTTGAAAGTCCCCATCTTAGTTTTAGCTCATATAGGTGATGGGGACTTTACAGTACTTTTGTCAAGAATGCAAATGACATGCACGTATAGGTGAAGTTTGTCTGCACATTTTGATATCTTATTTGCATTTTTCTGAGTTAGTATGAATTTGTTATGAAGTTTTCAAAATGACGATAAAATGGTCAAAGGGCAAAAGCATAAGACAAGCAAAGTGGTTTGGGCAGGAACGCGTGTTTTCGGCAACTAGGGGTAACCAACCGAGTGTGACCCAACTAGGGGCACAAAACCAATTATCCCAAGTTTTTATGCATACCTCCAAACACCATCTGAAGGATTCTGCTGTTCAGGAACCCTCTGCTGATTTAATCCCATATTTAGCTGTTCCGAAATTAGCTGAACATTTGCTACCTCTGCTGCTGTTGACCTAGAATGCCCTTGAGATGAAAGAAAGAGTGGCCTTCGACAAGTTGGACAAGAGTAACCCTCCATTAATCCTTGATCCAACCTACCCATAGCAACAAGATGAGTAAAATAAAACGAGGAGCAAATTTCCTACTCCCTCCGATCCGAATTAATTGACGCAGCCTCTACACAACATTGTATAGAGGTTGTATAGAGGCTGCGTCTGGATCGGACATCGGAGGGAGTACATACATTTAATGGTAAAGACACTGAAGCTTTTAATATGATTTACTAAGCAGATCAACAGAGGGGCACTCAAACATGACTTCAGTAATTGATCCTTGAAGGTGAAATTTCCCCTGATTTGTTCGCTATGCACTGGTAAGTAATACTCCCTCCATTCACAAATATAAGATGCTCTAACTTTTTTGTGAATCGGATGTATAGACATGTTTTAGTGTGTTGGTTCACTCATTTCAGTCCGTATGTAGTCCATATTGAAATATCGAAAACATCTTATATTTATGAACGGATGAAGTATCAAATTAACTCCTTTACGGATTCCATTGTAGAAAGTCCCAGTTGACAGCAAAATCAGGAGTTCGGGACACTAGTCTCGTAATTTAATCCGGAATTCAAGTAACTAAATGACATGCGCATATGGAAGAGTACATTGATAACTACAGCCTTTTAACTCAAATGATTTTTTACTAGCAATCAAGCATCAATTGGCAACACACTAAAAGCAACTCAGGGCATACCAAGATCGCAAGCAAGGTAGATGAAATAGATGGTTGCAAGGCAACTTTTTAGCTCGAGCCATTGGTCCCTGTGAGTTGCAGCAGAAGCAACGAAAAATTCAGATACAGAAGTAGTCAAGGACGACAGAGTTTCTGAAGATCTAGAAAACTAGTTACCCGGCAGATGGCACACTCATCATCGTATGTGCAGATTTCATCGTATGTAGCATCAGGGAGTGCTCCATCGAGCGAACGGAGTGCCTTTCTTAACTTAATGTAGGTCTTAATTCTCTTAAAAAATGAAACTACAAGAGCCTGCATATGATAAAAGACACATCAGTACATATTAACTTCCATGAAAGTAACACAGTTTATCAACAGTTGCCAATAGGTGATGTTTGCCTTACACGCAAGTTCAACAGGAGGACTGCGTCGACCAGGTGAAACGCCATACCACGGAGCCAAAAGATCATCGAATAATGACCAAGTGACATCAACAAGCTTATCAGATCAATGACAAAACCAAAATTCCTTATAAGTTGGCCTCTCCATTCAGAAAATGAACCTGCAGATGTGAAGCATGATTACATCCTGGTAGCAAAGTGGAAAGAGTTCAAGAGGAGTTTGCCAGGAGCTTAGTAAGTCTTGCTCCTCAAACATTGTTCCAACAGAAGATAAAGCGCAGCCTACAGATACACCAAGGCAATAGGTAGTGTTATATGTGTGACTGAAACTACTGTTTGTGTAGCTCCCTGGTCAAGAAGAGTCATTCCAGCCATATGTTTGTACAATCTATTAAAATTATAATGTTTATGAATTAATTTCTTACAAATGTACACATACTATTTTGATGGCCAAGATAAGTATTCACAAAGATATTACTGGTCAAACTTAAATAGTATGACTGTCAGCATGGATATCACTTTGGTAACCAGATGTCCTGCTTGTGTACTATCATTGAGATGGTAACAACAAAAACTGTACATGCACAACATAAGAGTTATATATCAACAATGAGTTAGCTGAGGAGCTTATCACCTGCTGCTTGTTTATACGTTTTTTGGAAATCAAGATAGTCCACACCACTGTCCATCAGATGTCGCTGCCAAATGTCAAACAACTGAAATCCATGCACCATGATAGACTGCCAAGAAGGAGAGCTATTTCAGAAATGTCATAGAGAGATTCAGAAGTAATGACTATGCACAGGTAAACATTCATGATGTGTTTTTTTCTAGTTAACAACTTAATATTCATAAATGGCAGTGCAGCAAAATATATAAGAATAAATTGGAATTCAATGAGTCACAAATACCCCTCACAATATTGGTTCAAATTACCTGCAGTGACTCAAAGGCAATACTAAGTGGCTCAAATAACATAAGCCAAAATAACTTAGAATTGCATGAACTGCAGAACCCTACACAAAGCTTCATCCTGGAGAAGTTGGATAAAAAATAACTAGTGAGTTCTCTGAACAGAAACAGCACCATACTTGTGTTATGAACAGAGCTTGTTGTATTGCACAACCCAAAGCGCCTAATATAAGTAAAAGGACTGAAGGAGACATCCTTAATCTAGACCAATAGGAAAAGACCATAACCCACATACCAGCGCCCCCCCCCCCCCCCCCCCC
>CBMN011747178.1:0-10318 GCA_000582825.1 Hordeum pubiflorum | reverse complement strand
TGAAATGTGTGAACATGAATGTACTATCGATGAAAAATACGTACTCCCCCAAGCTTAGGCATTTGCCTAACTTGGTAATCACGACCAATAGTCTGGAAAATGGTTAGAGTGATAGCTTGTGGCGGCGTTCCTGGCCGCCTCCTCCGCTAAACGAGTAGCCTCCAACATAGCTTTGTATTCCCGCACCTCCTCCTCAAGGACATGATAACGCTGTAGAGCCTGAAAATCATAGAGGGCAGGTGCAGGCAAAGTGACAGACACAGGCGTATATTTACCAAATATTAAATTATATTAATAACCCCTAGCACAGTTTACAATAAACTCATGATAACACATACCATCAAAGTGTAAATATCTTTCAGGCAGGATAGGATCATTAGGTTGAGGCGACACTCCTAGCTTTGCAGCTACACGGGAGGCATAAATCCCTCCATACAAATCACCATTGCTAGAATTAGAGTTCAGCCTTCGGGCAACAATTGCACCAAGGTTATTGTGTTTAACCATACCAGTCAATTATTCTTCCTGGCAAAACTGCCCCGGACGCTCTGCATTCCAACACACATTCTTCCTCGGCTATTGCTCCAGCAATACCCTCTTCGACACCTGCCCTCAACTCTCCTCCCATGGCAAACTATCCACTCAACGTCGTCCCCTTCCTCCCACAGGGGATGGCGGTGGATCCTGGCCCCCCTAGACCGGATGGTACGCAGTGGGATGGTGGTCTTCCTGATGCCGCCTCTCAACCATGACTTCCTCGCCATTGTGGAAGCAAGTCACTATGTGCCCATCCATCGCCGAGCCGCCATTAGAGACATCGTGGAAGGTCTGTTGCATGAATCCCATCTCTTTACTATTGAGGTCAGTGATCACCCATTTGGCATTGGTACCTTTGGATTTGTGGTTTCCTTCATCAAAGATACGGCTGTGGGTACCACTTTTCAGTTAAATGAGGAAAAACTTGTTTTCAGTTTTGTGCCCCATAATGCTGCTCTGAACATGAGATTGACCACTTATGGTCATGAACTATGGCTGCTTTACTTTGTTTCCCCTATGATTATCAAACTGAACATTACATTAACAAATATGTTGGGGGCTTTGGGGGCTTACTGTCCTCGTACAACCCTGGTTAAGATAGGCGTTTTGTTTTGTTAAAGGTACAAGTGATTCATATGCGTCTGATTCCGAAGAGCTTTGTGGTGCGCCAACTGGGTGGTGCTAGAGAATGTTGGACTGTTCAGGCGACTATTCTCCATAGCAGTGACTGGAATGCACATCTCCCTGAAGTTCCTCCTGCAGGTGAGGACCCACCCCCTCCAGATGGTAACCACATCCTCTCTTTGGACCTGAGATGACTGCTGAACAAATCTATCAACAGCAAGTGCACAATTGGTTTGCACAAAATGGTGCCCCAAATAATCAAGCTGAGAATGCTGCTGATATTGCTGATGAGGACCAAGAGAATGTCCATATTGATGTTGGGTGGGGAGTTTTGTCGGAACCTCCTGCACCAGAAATTCCTCTGTTTTTAATGAACTTTCAGGCTTGGTTAACATCTCAAGGGCTTACTGTGAATGAGGGACTCACTCCCTCTGACAACATCTCTGACATCGTAGGACAAGCTTGGAATGATGCAATTACAAATAGCAACAGCTCCTCCTTTGACAGCTCCAGTGTGAGATCTGGTTTCCCTTCGGGTAACATGATATTGGACCAGAGCCTGAATCATAGGAATCATCTAAATCTTGGAACAACTACTATATGAGTAACTCTGCACAATAATTGTCTCACATTCAGTCTTTTGTCTCAGGGAGAACTGATTTCCTATTTGCTGCTTTAGGATCCAGCTCCTATCAGACAGATAAATTCTCTTATTTGCAGTGCTCTCAGACCATACCTGGCTACTTTTGGCCCTTGGAATGCTGGATATGGACTTAGATATGACAACTTTTAAGTCAACATTTAGATCACTTCTAGCAATGAGGGACTGTGCATCACAGCCTATAGTCCCCCTTCTCTGGTGATGCCAACTAACAATGTTGTCCTTGAATAAATACCTGAACCCGACACTGAACCTGATTATGTTCCTAGCTCTGAACTTCAAGGCACTCTTTCAGAAGTGCAAGCTATTGGGTCTATTACTGGGTTGGGAGCTATCGTGCTGCCTATGAGGACTGATTCTGCTGAGAATATCCCCCAAACAGATAAAAACAGTATCTCTGAAGTGCCACCGGTCACGACCATGCTGCGCCATAGCACTCGATCCAACAAATATGATGGCTTTCATGTGCCCCTACCATCTGACCGAAGACAGTTCAAGTCCAAGGTGAAGCCTCGCAGTAACCCATCGGCACAATCCACAGGGATCACTCCCTCCCTCCAAACAATTGCAGAAGATGCTGCTGCCCAACCTCTAACTCCAATTCCAGTCATGCAAGCAGTAGGCACACATCTATGTGCCGTCCCAGCGGAAGAAGTCTCTGAAGAAGCTCTCAACAGGCCAGATGATGGGTCCTCCTCTTCAGCTTAATTCTCACGGATAAATGCCTCTTTTGCAGGACTGGAATATCCTTTGCTAGAATGTACGCGGCTTAAATTCTTCAAAGAAACAACTTGCTCTTTCTAATGTCATTACTTCCATTGGCTGTTCGGTTATATGTCTGCAGGAAACTAAAATGACTTATTTTGATCTTGTACTGCTTAGAAAATTATGCCCGAGATGATTTGATAAGTTTGCTTCTATTCTTGCTTTTGGGGCCTCGGGGGGTTTGGTTAGTATTTGGAATAGTTTGGTTTTTACGGGCCGGATCACTTTCTCTGAACAATTTGCATTAGGGGTTCAATTTACTTCCAGACATTGTGCCCACACTTGGACCTTGATTAATGTTTATGGGCCATGTCAAGGAGATAATAGGGAAATTTACACCAAGTGGCTATTCGATCTAACTATACCTGATAATGAAGATTGGCTCATTCTTGGTGACTTCAATTATTATAGAGCCCTTGAAAATCGTAATAAACCTGGTGGAGATGCCTCTGATATGATCACCTTTAATGACTTCATTAGAGAGCAAAAACTTACCGAATTACCCATCAAGGGGAGAAGGTATACATGGAGTAACATGCAAAATGATCCCCTTCTTGAACAATTAGATTGGTTTTTTACCTCACTCAGTTGGACCTCCACTTTCCCTAATACCATGGTTAAACCCTTGGGGAAGGCCACCTCAGATCACGTCCCTTGTAGTGTGGTGATTCAGACAAAAATCCCACAAAGCAGATTGTTTAGGTTTGAAACATACTGGATTGCACACCCAGGGTTCATGGAAATTATTCAGGAAGCTTGGAATCAGCCCATCAAACCTGGTAATGCTACCTCGACACTATGTCAGAAACTAAAAAACACCGGGTACGCATTGAAAAAATGGAGCAAAAATATCTCCAAGCTCAAAATTGTGATTGAAAACACCAATAAATCTCTGCTGGAAATGGACAACATTGAAGATAAAAGAACTCTTACCAATCCAGAAAGAAATTTTTGCAATATTCTCAAAGCACATCTACTTCGGCTTCTGGACTACGAAAAATAATATTGGAAAAAAAGGTCCACCATCCGATGGATTAAATTTGGAGATGAATGTACAAAATTCTTTCAAGCCATTGCCACACAAAGATACAGCAAAAATGTGATCACTAGCTTGAGAGTTAATGATGACCTGACTGTTGAAGACCATGCAGCTAAAGAATCTGAACTATTTGAGGCATATAGAGAAAGATTGGGATCTTCCACGCCACGCGATATGAGATTCAACCTTTCTGAACTTATTTCTCGCATTGATGAACTTGAAAATCTGACTCTCCCCTTTTCCACGGCTGAGATAGATGCAGTAATCAAAGATAGATGCAGTAATCAAAGACATGAAAGTTGATCGTGCACCGGGGCCAGATGGTTTTAATGGAGCTTTTCATGTTGGCCAGTTATCAAAGCTGATTTCTATCAACTAGTCGTCAACCCGTGCGACTGCACGGGCTAGCATTTTTAGTATTGTTTGTGTGCAATGTTTGTATGAATTAGAAATGTCAGACTGTAATAAGAAGTGTGTATATTGCTATTAAACTCGACATGCAGAAATATTTATTTTTTAGCATAGTAACAAAAGATGGCATATCTCCTGGGTTAATTTGTGATTAGATGTTTTGGATGTGCTTTATACTTTTCCAGCAATGAATTGAAGTGCAATAAATGCCAGAGTGCATCCCAATAGTAATGCATTATATCTATCATCGATCACAATGCTTATATCACGTAGTTATTAGTACTCTCTCCGGTACTTTTTAGTATGTATATAAGTTTTGTTCAAAGTTAAATTATTTCTATCTTGTCCAAATTTATAGAAAAAGTATCAACATTCGCAATATCAAATCAATATTGTTAGATTCATTATAAACTATAGTTTCATAATATATATATTTGGTATCGTAAATGTTTATATTTTTAGTATAAATTAGGTAACTTTACAAAAGTTTGACTTGACCTAAATCTAATATGCGAAGTAAAAAGGACTAGACGGAGTACATTCTAATGACTTCAGGGTGATGTATTAAAAATATCTTATATGATCTTGTAATTTCCGAGAAAGGGAATAGCTTTCTATATCATATCGTGTCGTAATTACGATGAAAGCATGTTGAAATTTAAAATTAACTAAAATTAGTTGTGTGTCCATTTTTATTGTGAAAAGGCCCTTTAAACTATATTATTGTATATTGTTTGTACACATTTACGATATAATTTCCCCACAAAAAAATTATTATAGAAACAGCTATGTAGAAGCGACTATTCATTGTTTTTGGAGCTGTATTTTCTTTTCACTCACAGTACGACACAGCTCAATATTTGTCAAAAATTCATGAGTATTATGCTAGATTATTTTTTTATGCATAATGTTTCAAATTTTTATTTTAGTTTTATTCTTTTTATGAATTGGTTGCTCGTAGACGTATGACTAAGAAAATCGACACCACTATACATATCCATAATAAATTTGTTTGTACGCACTATATTTGGTACACATGCAATCAGCAGTACCAAGTGTGGTTGATATTATGTTACGCTCCCGATCGATTACAAGGTAGCAAGGTCCGATACAATGTTCTGGATGCAAGAATTAGAGGGTTCGGGAGAAGCCAGAGGAAGGGGATCGGGAAGTAGAGCCGCCGCCAGTTACAAGTTCATCGATACCTTCCTCCGGGGGAAACCCTCACCTACTTAACGAAACCACTGGTGTCCCAGGTGTGGGCTGGGAGGAGTGTGCTGGGCCTCCAAAGACGCTGGGCCCGCTCCGGCCCAGCGGTAGCTGTTGCTGTGGTCGGCCTGGAAGGTGCATGGGCCGTAACACTCCCTCCTCCTTGAGTCACAGCCTGCCCCCAAGCTGGTGCACGAGGGAAATGTTGTTGCAGCTCGTGCTGGTCTTCCCAGGTGGCGAGTTCTGTTGGCTGATCAGTCCACTGAACCTGCACTTGCGGCACGGCCATGCCACCACGCTAGATGACTCGTGACTCCAGAATGGTCTCCGGGACGAGGGTCGGTGAAGCCGCCGATGGTAGTTGAGGAAGAACTTGCTCGTTTGGTGGAAGGGCTTGGCGTAGTTGGGAGACGTGGAATACCGGATGGACGCTGCTGTCCTTCGGTATCTTCAGCTTTTATGCGACGGCACCCATGCGGCACAACACTTGGTAAGGCCCGAAGTAGCGGAAGGCCAGCTTCTGGTTGGCCCGAGTGGCAACCGAGCGCTGGACGTAAGGATGCAGCTTGAGGACGACCCAATCGCATACGACGAAGACGCGATCAGAGCGACGCTTGTCCACTGAGTCCTTCATCTATTAACGCGCGCGCAGGAGGTGCTGACAGATGAGCGCCGTCATCTGGGCGCGGTCCTGGAGCCACTCCGCCAGGTCTGGTGAAGCACACGCCACCGGGTCGATGATGCCGAAGTGACGAGGGGCATGACCATATAGCACCTCGAAGGGAGTAGAACCCAGAGCTGAGTGGGGAGAGGTATTATACGAAAACTCGACAAGAGGGAGCTAGGCGTACCATTTAGCTGGGCAAGAGTTGACGAAGCAGCGCAGAAACGTCTCCAGGCACTGATTGACCCGCTCTGTTTGCCCACCAGTTTGCGGGTGGCGCGCGGTGCTCATCCGAAGCTTGGTGTGAGTGAGCCGAAACAACTCCTTCCACAGGACGCTAGTAAAGACGGGGTCCCGGTCGGAGACGATAGACTCCGGCAACCCATGAAGCTTGTAAACATTCACCACGAAAGACTGGGCCACTTGAAATGCGGTGAAGGGGTGGCGCAGCAGAATGAAGTGTGCGTACCGTGAAAACTTGTCCACTACGACCAGAATGGAGTTGTGGCCAGAAGAGCTCGGTAACCCCTCGACGAAGTCCATGGTGATCATCTGCCAAGCTTGACGAGGCACTGGGAGAGGCTCAAGCAAACCTGGGTAGCATATCCTCTCTGGTTTGGCTTGCTTACACGTCTGACAGGCTTCCACGAACAACTTGACATGATGTTTCAGACTCGGCCAAGTGAAGAGACGGCGCACACGCTGGTAAGTAGCATTGAAGCCGGAGTGGCCGCTGATGGCGCCCGTGTGCAATGCTTCGAGTACTTGCTTCTGGAGGGCCACATTGGCGACGATCCAAACACGCCCTCTATGACGAATGATGTCGTTCTAGAGCACGAATCCATCGAGTCCCTCTGGTGCAGTTGCGAGCTTGGTGAGCAGGCGTTGTGCTTCAGGATCCTCTTGGTATCCACTCTGAACATCCTCCAGCCAGGCCGGTACTGTGGTGGTAATGACGGCTAGGTCCCCTTGCGGAGGCCCTGGTCGGCGGGAGAGGGCGTCCACGACACGGTTGTCAGCCCCCTTCTTGTAGACAATGTGATAGCGCAGACCCAGAAGCTTAGACATGATCTTTGGCTTCCAGGGAGTGGCTAACCGCTGATCTTCGAGGTGAATGAGGCTTCGCTGGTCAGTGTGGATGGTGAATTCATCACTCTGTAGGTACGTGCGCCAGTTATCCACCGCCAAGAGGATGGCCAGCCCTTCTTTTTCATAGGTGGAGAGGGCGTTGTTGCACGGTCCAAGCGTCTTGCTGAGAAACCCAACAGGGTGTTTGTCCTGGGACAGAACAGCCCCAATTCCATGGGCAGAGGCGTCGGTCTCAAGCTCAAACCGTTTCTTGAAGTTTGGTAGCGCCAGAATGGGTGCCGTGATTAGTGTAAGGCATGAAGGGATCCTTCTTCCTCAGCTGTCCAATGGAACACTACCCCTTTCTTGAGCAAATCAGTGAGGGGCGGCAGATCAGTGCGAAACCACGCACAAACTTCCTGTAGTACCCTGCTAGGCCGAGGAACCCACGGACTTCCTTGGCTGAGGTTGGTGGTGGCTAGTTTTGCATAGCAGTGATATTCTTGGCATCGGTTCGGACCCCATCCCCACTTATTTCGTTCCTGAGGTACAACAGACTAGGCCGATCAAACGAACACTTGCTCCAGTTGATCTTGCGATTATGCTCCCTGAGAAGCTGGAAGACTTGGCGCAGCAAGTTGACGTGAGAGTCTTCATCCTCACTATGGGCCAGGATATCGTCGATGAAAACAAGCACGCCCTTGCGGAGCAACGGTGCCAACACCACGTTCATTCCTCCCTGGAAAGTTGCTGGAACCCCGGTGACACCAAACGGCATGACCTTGAATTCGAAGTGCCCATGGTGCGTCTTAAATGCGGTCTTATGATCATCTTCTGGCCTCATGCGGATTTGGTGGTAGCTGGCTCGCAGATCCAAGCTGGTGAAGAGGCGAGAGCTGGCCAGCTCGTCCAAGAGCTTCTCTATGATCGGCAAGGGATACCGGTTCTTGACCGTGATCGTGTTGAGATGACGGTAATCGACACAAAACCGCCATGTCAAATCCTTTTTCTGCACCAAGAGAATGGGCGAGGCAAACGGACTTGCACCGGGTTGTATGATACCTGTGCCAACATAGCTGTCACCTGTTTCTCCACCTCGTCCTTCTGGGCTGGACTGTGTCGGTATGGTCGAAGGTTGACCGGTTTTGCGCCGGGAACAAGGGGAATGGCGTGGTCGAATGCCCTCCTAGGCGGCAGTCCATGGGGTTCTTCAAATATCACTGAGTATTGCTCGATGAGTCCGGCAACCGCTGGTGGGAGAGGGGGAGCAGACTGTTCTTCTCCCAAGGCACACAGCTGGACAACGCGTGTGACAGCGGACTGCTGCAACAGCAAGTTGAGCTCATCTCCAGAGATCATCTGACAAGTCGTAGTGTCCGCTTGGGCACTGCGCAGCTGCACCTATTTGCCCTGGTACTCAAAGTCCATCGTCTTCTGGAGCCAATGCACGTTCATCGGGCTGTGGCCTGCTAGCTAGTTGATGCCTAGAATAGCATCATAGCTCCCCAACGGAAGAATCTTGAAGGTGGTGTTGAATTCCACTGCGTGGGACTGCGACTGGCAATCAGGAATCTCCTGCCCGCTGTGCATCTTGCCCCCGTTAGCCACCCGCACAGATAGGGGACGCTGAGCAGCTTGAACCCCTTTCAAATGCTCCGCGAGCGCGGTGCTCACAAAGCTGTGTGAGGACCCAGAGTCGACGAGCATGAGCACCTCCCGGTGCTGAAACCACCCGTGCAGGCACATGGTGGTCGGCGAGTTGGCTCCTTAAACTGCCTCCTTGGAAAGAACACAGCAATTCGCCGACGGATCCTCCGGCAATTCATCAGAGGCTACCAGCTCGGGCGGAGCCGCGTGCATCATCTCGAGCAGCTCCTCAACGACGTGCAGCTGCACCGTGGGGCCACAGCGGTGATCCTGGCTCCACCTTTCTCCACAGGTGAAGCAGAGCCCCTTTGCGCGGCGGTAAGCCCGCAAGGTCGCCATGCGGTCCTCAGTGGCCGGTGCCCGCGCGGCTTTCGTTGTGCGCCGATCCTCAGCACGAACATCCTGGCCCGCTGCCGCCACTGGCCGAGGTGGCGGTGGAGGCAGCAATGGCAGGGCCGTGCGCGAAATGGGGCGCGAGCTGGATGCAGGCATGCGCCGATCGTCTCGCCTGATGGCCTCCAACACCTCTTCCTGCAAACATGCCAAATCCATAGCAGTATCAAGAGACTGAGGCCGGTGCAACACTACTGCTGCCCGAATTTCCTTAAGCAAGCCATCAATAAAATGCGTGATAAAAAATGCAGGGTCCCAAGACGTATGATGTGATGTGAGGTTGTGCATAAGCTGAGAACTTGTCAGTGTAGTCGGGTACTGACTCCATCTGTTTCAGACCGTTGAACTAACGCAACAGGTTCTGAAACTCTTCCCGACCGAATTGGACGCAGACAGCCGACGCAAAATCCTCCCACACAGTGTAAACTACATGAGCTTGCGATGATTGTAACCAAGACAACGCGCCATCAGTGAACTACATGGTGGCGCAGCTAACCCAAGTGTCAGGTGGCAAGGTGCAGACCCTGAAATACGCCTCGCATTTCAGACGCCATGGTCTGGGGTGACTGCCGTCGAAGGACGGAAAATCAGAACGCGGAGGCAGTGGCAGACGCGAAAAAAGCCTCTCCCCCATGAATGAACTTTCCCCTTGATAGCCAGAATCGAACGTACCAGTGACCAGTGACCGGAGGTGCCCCCAGGGTGCGATCACCCGGTGACTTCCCCTGGTGAAGCGGGGCAGTGTCGCGGCCATCTAGCCCATGGTCTTCGCCACCGCGAGCGGGAAACAACTCGCCTGGCCAGAGACGCGGTGCGGCCGCCGTCAGTGGAAGCAGAGGAGGCAGATCGGCCAAACGGACCGGCGCCGCCGCTCCCTGCGCCTTGTACGCCTCCGGGATCGTGCGCTGCACCTTCGAAGCCGCTTGAGTCAGGTGCTTGCGCAGATCGCCGACCTCCGCCCTGAGATCCTCCATGGATCACTCGATCGTGGGCTTCCAGCCCTGTAATCGAGGACGGCAGGATGGATCTCGTCGAACTTGGACGATAGTGCCGAGATGGCTGCCGTCAAATCTGGCAGCGCCTTGGTGTGCTCCTCCATGGTCGTTGCTTTGCCCCACCTGGTTTGGATGATTGACGGGAAACGGCCCGCCAGATCGCAAGAAACGACGGCGAACTGGGGAGGAAAAAGAAAGGCTCTGAATACCACTTGTTACGCTCCCGATCGATTACAAGGTAGCAAGATTCGATACAAGGTTCTGGATGCAAGAATTGGAAGGTTCGGGAGAAGCCAGAGGAAGGG